>JAGQAX010000007.1:5770060-6032560 GCA_019142605.1 Cephalopholis sonnerati | reverse complement strand
CCAACATGTATACTGGTGATCATGTTGATCTTTGAAAGAGTTGTTCCAACTTTTTGTTGTTTACATTCTATTCAGTAGACTGTGAAATTCAGCCTGCAGACTGGAGGACTTGAGAAACTTGCTTGAATGAAGTTATCCACCACACTAATTGAAAAAGGGGGTGGATCTGACTCACAGACTGTAGGGACGCCATACAGACAGCCTGTCACTCAAAACGGTCCCTTCCTTAAAAATGCGTAACTATGGGCCTTAATGGAATGTAAATGAGTGACTGACTGATAAAAAGGCCTTTTACAGTAGTTAGCCTTTTGGTGAGCAGTAGAAAATATGAACTGAGTTTTGAAGATGACAAAATAAAATTTGTTAGTTGGACGAATATGAATATCTTTTTTTTAAATTAAGTCATGAAGAACTAGGGCTGCTCGATTATGGAAAAAAATCATAATCACAATTATTTTGGTCAAAATTGAAATCACGATTATGCAAACAATTATGTTTTGACTTTGAAAACATGCATACATTCAGCGTGTGCCCTCTGGCAGCTTGTTGGCTGGTAACATGGTAACATAGAGAGAGGGGGGTCTGTTTGTCTCAGCCAGCAGCTCAGTTTAAAAGCTTTTTAAGATAAGAGTCAAACTAAGTTATTCTACACACAGACAGCTGTTATTTGAGCTTATTAGTAACGATTAGCCGAACTAGCGTGCTGTCTAAATCAGCGTGTAAGACACGTTAGTGTCGGTGGATGAGAGACTGTGAACGGAGCATATTGAATATCACTGTCTACATGTTTACATGTTCATGCTTGCTGAACACATGTATTGATAAATTATTGGCTCCTTACTCGCTATGGTTTAATGCCACTTACAGTAACGAGTGTAGCTGCTGTCAGCTTGAGTCAGTTTTGAGTTTGTTTCCACCGCGGCCGCTGCTCGGCTGTTCACCGGTTACTGTAGCGTGTAGGTGTGTGTGTATGTTCAGCGCTGGCACAGAGCGCAGAGGAGAGGCTGCAGGATGATAATGAATTAAACCAAAATGTGTTAAAGTGCCATTAAAAGAACCGATACTGTTAGCGCTTATCAATGCTATGGCACAAATGTGTAATTGTAGAAATGAAATAAAGTTTGCAGCCACACTGGCGTGGAAGTGCAGAACGACTGATTGACTGGCTCGTGGAGTGAGTAGAGGAGAGTAGGGGAGGGGCCGGTGTTGCGCATGCACGGCTTCCGTAGAAGACAAAATACAATATCCAGGGGTCCATGACAGAAAATAAGGCTACCAAAAATCGTTTACCCTCGATATCATTAATTTTGGATTCGTTTGACCTTAAAATCATAATCATGATCACCAGACGATTAATTGCACAGCCTTATGAAGAACCTCTTCTCTATTTGTAAATGATTATTGTGCCTCTGTGTGGTCTGCATTTAGAATTTTAAACAGCCCAGGAACTGAGACTTAAAAGCAGTGCTGTTTCTTCATTATTTACCATTCACTGCAAAAAATAAACACGAATAATAGTGTTAAGTAAAATCAATAGATAGTGGACAGAAGACAGCTTCATGGTCTGGAGCACGTTTGGCATGAATGCATCAATGTCTACCTGCTGCTGAAATGCACATATGAGTAGATTACACACACACACACACACACACACACACACACACACACACACACACACACACACACACACACTTTTTTGCAAAATATACACATGAAAGACATAGAAGATACTTCTGTCAGGCATTTGTTGTGTTATTTAAAAGTGTATAAGTAGAGAACTACACTTTAAATTGTAACTTTTATTGGTGCCTTTTGTGTTCAGTTCAGAGGAAGAATTTTGGAAATTATTTCCTTTCATTTTTTTTAAATTCAAGAAGTCGTCTGTTGTATTTTAGGAGTATACTGAAAGTATATCCAACAATGTTACTGCATAACTGAGCTAACTGAGAGTTGCTCGTCATTTGAACATTCAGAGTCTGATCCAGAGAGTCCTCTCTTCTGTCTGATTCCTTCTTGGCTTTTCCAGCAGCTGACTCTGTTGCCGCTGCCTCGTCCTTCTCTGGACTGATGTGTGCTGGAAAGGTCACAGGCTGTGATAGGGAATCCCTGGGCGCCTCAGCCTCTCAGCTCCTCTTTGAAGATTAAACTTCCATTTTAATGAAAGCCTTCTCTCTCACTTTACCATTACACTGTCCTCCTCCCTCCTCTCCCTCTGCACATTGTGGCTTCTGATATTGAGTCTTTTATGCCTCCATGCCAGTGACAGCCGTGGCCTGAGGCATTATGTGTTCTGGTTGTCCGTCCGTCTGTCCGTTCCATTCTCATGAATGTGATATCTCAAGAAGGCCTGGTGGGAATTTCTTCAAATTTGGCACAAATGTCCATTCAGAGTCAAAGATGAACTGATAAGAATTAGGTAGTCAAAGGTCAAAGGTCCCTGTGATCTCATAAAACACTTTTTTTTGCCATAACTCAAGAATTCAACAATGACCAAATTTCTCACAAATGTTTAATGGCAAAAATTGATAGTAGTCAGACTCTTTAACAAGATAGCATAACATCATGTAACACTGTTGATGCCTCTGCCTCCATCACCAACCACTTACAACATGACAGCTAGTTTGCACTAATTCCACCTCAGGTTTATATATATCTATATATTCTCTTTATACATAATTATAATATATTTTTAAATTTAGATGTGCAGATCCATTTTCCCTATACTAATACTGTGTAACATGGCTGTGCAGTTTCCTACAGTGCAATATTTTACCACATACTGTGCAATAATATTTCTATATCTATACAGTCAATATACTACACACCATGTGGGTATTTCAGTTATGCTGTGCAACTATCATACACTATTGTATAAGTGAAAAGTGTATGTCTATTTTTTTCCTTTTATCTAATTTGTATTTTTGTAGTATTTTATCTTTTTTCTGGCACTTTTTTTTGCTTTTTGCATCTTGTTTCTAAATCTTGAGCTGCTGTAACTGTGTGAATTTCCCCTGTGTGGGATTAATAGTCTTATCTTAGTCATGAAGTTAATAGTCTTATCTTATCTTAATCATGAAGTGAAGACATTTTATATCCAAAAGGTCGAGGTCAACTTTACTGTGCCATCATAATGTTTTCTGGTTGTTATTCAACACCATATCTCAGGAGCAGAAGGGGAGACATTTGGTCAGATACTGAATCGGTGAAACTAATCTTGGGTGTCCATCTTGAAACTGTGCTGATCATATCGCTCTTACTGAGCTGCCGGGTTAAAGATATGTGTGAGGCATCTACGTTTTGGAATTTGTCTCTACTTTGCAGCAACATCCATATATAAAGCATTATCCAACTTTGTGTTCTATTCTGTTCCTCTAGTAGTCCACCACAAGCTCACTTGTTTTGCTGATGTTGAGCTGCAGGTGATTGTCATTGCACCATGTGACAAAGCTCTCTATCAGATCTCTGTTCTCCTCTGTAGTAATAGTCTCGAAGTGAAGACGGCATGTTCCTCACTGGAAATTATTCAGTGGATTTATGCCAATGTCAATATGGTGATACCTTGCATTTTGCCCCCACAAAAAAGTATGTTAAAATATGTTTCACATATCAATTTGTTACCATGAAATTAGTAGCACTACCAGTGCTAGTATTATTTCCATGTATCTATTCTAGATGTTTACCATTACAGTACTTTGAAAACATTTCAACCGTTTGGGTGGACATGGTTTTAGACAGTAAAAAATCATACTAATGAAAGTATTTCAGCACAAACAACAATGATCAGAATTTTTTTTATCCAGTTACATTAGCTTAGCTTTAATACCTTAATTATAAAAGGCCAAATCAACTGTTTAGTAGAGCATGTATTTGAAAAAAAAATTTTGAGCCTTATTAGACTTGTATTTTTTGTATTAAGTTACATAAATCTGTTCAGTGAGACTCCTGAAACTATAATGTGGAAAAAAATATATGCTTGCCTTAGAAAATCCTAACACACAGAGTGACTTTTTTGTTATCAACTTCTTGTAGGAGGTGAACTGCAACAGCATACTGTTTAAAGACACAGTGACATCTAGTGGATTTTTATTTTGTTTTATTTATTTATTTGCACAACATACCTAAAGCGAATGGTAGCGATAACTCAATTAGGTTAAGTTCAACACATTTTTCATTGAGCTATAGTGACTCAAAATGGGCTCTACCAAATGGATGAGCAGAACATTAAAGGGTTAACAGCAGTGCTAGTGGCCCTGAGGTTGTATAATAATTAATAGCTGGACTGCAACTTTTCATAATGGATTCATTAAGTCCATCCTTGCTTTGATTATTTTTGCTTTAGCTGCTCAACATGGATTATGGAACATAAATCAGTGCAATTATGTGTGCAAAATGGAGATTTTTTATGAATTGCAAAGCAGGCCTTTTCACATTGTTCATAAAACAAACATTGTTCTAGAGAAGATGAGAAGATATAAAACTTGATAATCCATCAGATAACATGAAATGCTAACGTGCCTTCAGCATTATGACTGGCATGGGTAGCAAGTCTGAACAGGAATGGGGCAGGTAAGAGCTACAGACAGGCAGGGACAGAACAGCAACTAATCAATTATGGTCCTGTCACCTATTTTTATTATGGTTTTTGTCAAATTCATTGGTCATTTGTCAAAGCTGTAAATACCAGACAGATAATTTTAGCATTAGTGTAGTAGAAAATGTCCAATGTGTCCTGAGGGTGGCAACAGAGGAAAGACTGGGCTCTTTGAGGACATGAGGCCCATGAGGACATCCCATTAACTCAAATCTTATCTAATCTCAGAGTCCAGTTGTCAGGCTCAGCTGTAAGGTGTAGGATTGGTTTATCTGTCATCAGTCCAAACCTGACTCAGTTTGACATGCAGCCTCATCATAGCGGCATTTTGTGTTGCCAGCGTATGGGCCCTGTACTCTCATACTATACAAGCATTAAGCTTTGAAACATTGCAGGTTATGTCACCTCAGGCCCATGCCTCTCCAATGCAACAAGCGTGAACAGTCATTTTCTTATGAGACAATATGCAGTGCTTGATCTTTTATGGTATTTCATGGCAGTGCTGCTGGTATAAAATACTAGAACTGTCTCCTGATGCTGAGCGGTTGACAGAAGTTACACTGACACTTAATAAAGAGCTATTGCCATCACACAACCTGGATGTTAACTAGAGCTGAAACAGTCAGTGTGAATGAACAGAGTAGTAATTAGTTGTGATCCGAAAAGCTGCAAACCTTAAAAGTTGAGAGGCTGGACCTGATTATCAGAATTTTTATCAATTTTCTATTGATTGGCTGATTGATAGTCTAATCATTTCAACATCACATTTTATTGTCGATGCTCTAGAGGAATTAGCAAATAGTTTGAAAGTTAATTATTTGCAGCGCATTATGTTTTCTGGTTGTCTGTCTGTCTGTCTGTCTGTCTGTCCCATTCTCGTGAATGTGATATCTCAAGAATGCCTTGAGGGAATTTCTTCAAATTTGAGTTAAACGTCTACTTGCACTCAACATTGAATGGATTAGATTTTGGTAGCCGAAGGTCTCTGTGACCTCAAAGAGCTTGCTTATGGCCATAACTCAAGAATTCATATGTTAATTATGACAAAAGTTCACACAATTTTCTAATAGGACAAAAATGATGAGGTGATGACATTTTACATCTAAAAGGTCAAAGGTCAAGCTTACTGACAACTTAAGAAATTGCACTAATCTTGGGCGCCCACCTTGAAACTGTGCTGGTCGTATAGATCTTCTGTGCTGCCGAGTCAAAGATTTGTGTGAGGCATCTGTGTTTTAGAAAACGTAGCTTCTTTTCAGCAGCATCTGTATTTGATGCATCGTCAACTGTCATGGCTGTACGTGAGTCTGGACAGACATTGATGTAAACTGTAACTGCAACTTGACGGCTTATTGGAGGCATACAACCACCTTGTAGTTGCATACCTCAGGTTGTACCCTGTATGTCCCTAGTTTACTGTGATCTGTTTCCACATCTTCTTTATTTGTTTCCTACAGTGTTGAGAGTCCAGTATTATGCACTGGTCTGTTTCACTGAGCTTCTTTTCTGTAATTCAGTGTGACCTCTCTATGTATCTTTAGAAACCTTTACAAGAATATGGACTAAAGTCTATAACGATTATGTGTTTGAACAAAGCACAGCTGTGTAATAGGTTTGGGTGGTATTTTTATTTATTTATTTTTCATACTTTCCTTGAATTTCACCATCCCCTGTGACTGGCAACTTTAATTTGTTCGTAAGCTCCTAGCATTTTCACTCTGATAATAAACAAAATTAACTACCAAAATGTAAAGAGAGGTATATTACCCCTTTTTTCCTTATGAAACAAAAATTACAATCATACACTTTCTGAATTCATGTTTCTCTCTTTTACCAAACTGAGACTAGCTAGTAGTAAAACACACTTCCTTCAAACTCGATAGAAACAAAATAAAACTCACCAAAACCATCTTGGTTAGTCTTGTTAGGCATTTGGTTACTTAGTCCACTGTTCAAACAATCACCAACTCTGGTGTGGTTGAAATAAAGTCTTAAATCACAGAGTTAGATGTGAAAATAAGTTTTTATCCCTGCAGTCTCTCTGCTCTCTGTCTTTACAGTCCTGTGAAATTATCCCCACCAATTGCATTCAGCTCAGCTGCCCGTAACACCAGACTGAAATCTGGTGGCACGTGATGTGCACTACATGGAAAACATCGTCATAACAGCCTTCTCAGTATGAGGGTAATAGAAAAATAAGCGTCTGTATTTTTGATGGTATTGAAAATCACACTGTCAGAATTTCTAAATACCCTGGTATGCCCTAATACTGTGATACTGCTCAAACCCACTGTGTAACACTAAAACTAAACTCTGCAGATGAGCATGTTCTCTGATCTACAATGCAGACTGAATCGAAGCACTTTCATTTTAAGTTGACTGTATTTTGACTTTACTTTCACTCTGCTGTGGGATGTACGTTCTCAGTTGTGGAGGTCAGCAGGTCATGCTGAACAGTAATGTCCCCTTCCTCTCTCCCAGCATCCACTACATGTCCACCGCTGTTTGTGGACAAGTTAAGATGCAGCCCTCTCATGTTCGACCAAGCATAGTTTTTCTCATCCCATTAGCCTCCTCTCTGCATCTCTCTGAGGAGCCTTGTTCTTTATTCATAATGGAAAGATAATGCCTGAAATATTTACAACAACAAGGGGAGGAGAGTGCTTCAATAAGAAATGAGGTAAAACAATTTCAGAAGTTGCTCTCAGCTTTTAAGGATAAGGATGACGTGGGTCTGGAGGACCAGGGGGAGACGAAGTCAAAATGTCTGATGGAAAAGCGGATCCAGATTAAGAGTCAACAATTGAAGACTAGGCAGCATAATGAAAGAATAGAACAAAGCAATTCATTTGACTGAGCAGTTGAATTTAAAGAGTAAATTAACACAGTTGTCCTTAAACCCTTTACTCCATACATGTCCAGAGTAATAACGAGTGTCAGAAGCTGTTCCCAGAACAATTAATGAAAAAAAAGGCAGAAGCTGGAAGCAGCTAAAATTTGAGATTATCACTTGGTAAATGACTAACCTAAATTCTGATTAAATAACAAAAATTGTCATTGATTGATTCAAGATTTTCAATACATGGGTTATTTTGTGGTGACTTGAAACAAATTTTTATACCAGACTTGTCTGGTATAAAACAATGTCCATTTTCATAGTCAGTTTATACTCACTGCTCTGCTTTGAAACTTGATACAAATATTTTTCAAACTAAAAGCCTTCTAACAGCTTAGTGGGACTAATTACACCCTTTTCTGGTAAGATTGAGTGTGAAACAAATGCACAATGTGTTGTTGAGTTAGAGCCCTTTGGCTGACCCGATGTAGCCAAGACTATGGCTACAGACTCACTTTTCTGTACACTGCTCATTTTGGCTTGTCTTTGTAAACAGATATCTGCATATGAATGCAGATAGTAAAAAGAAAAGATAATAATAATAATAATAATAATAATAATAATAATAATAAAGCTAAATCATCATTTGATGTTCACCAATGCATTACGAGATTACATTTCAGCCACTGCGTTCCACCTTCAAGCATGGTCTGTTTGTCCTGTTGCCTGCAGATTCTACGTACATATTCCAACATATCCTCATGCAAGGGTTTATAAGATAGCTTATGAAATTGTACAAAAAACAGTTCATATGATATCTAATAAATTAATGGCCACAAATTAGTGCCCCTACATGTTAGGTTAGGTTTAGGAAAAGAATCATGGTTAGACATGGTCATGTTATGCATGTAAAGTCTGGTACTTACATAAAGTTATGTAGATTAGATATGTAAAGTTATGCAAGTTAGGTTTAGAGGAGTGATAGCCTACATAGTGATGACCGATTACCAATAGTTTATGTAAGACTTTGACAGTTAAATATTGAGCATAGTGTTAGTTCAGGTAGGACAAATGTCAAGCTCAGTTCACATCCCAGCTACATGAGCTTATTTTCAACAGCCCAATTAACTGATGGAGCAGCTGATTGATGAAAGGGAGTCAGCTGATAGATCACATGATTCCTTTCTAACCAATTGGCAAATCTCATTCAGGGTGCCCTACTTAAACTGCTTTGGCTTGCCTACTGTCAATGCTTTCTCCGCAAGCCGCTTTGCAACCCGCCTCCACCCCAGCTCCTCCTTTTGTGTTGTGTCAGACTTATCAATGTCATTTCTGTTGGTCATTGATGTTGCTCTGTTCTGTTCCTGGGGGGTCTTTGTTGCAGCCCTTCCTGCCTTAGGCTTTCCACATAGGCGCATGGAAGGGCAGGGAGGTGTACTCTCTCTGCCTCAAGGCTTTCCATGTAGGTTTGTTGGAAGGCTGGAGAGGTACACTCTCTCCGCTTAAGGCTTTCTGCGTAACCCCATGGAAAGGCAGAGAGACCACAGAACAGAGCATATAATACTGCAAATGAAAATAAAGTTTCCTTTTCTAAAGTGGTCCTGACTGAACTAAAACTTTGTTATATGGAGATGATCCAAAAGCTGCAGCATGGGCATTTAAACGTTTTGTCACTTTCCTGTGGGGCCTCCCTCCTTCTCCTTCTGCCCTCCTTCTCAGCTCCACCTTTTCTCTTTCTCTTCTTCTCTCTCTCTCTCCTGTGCTGTCCTTTTCCTCCACACTACTCGGCCTCGTGTACTCCAGGCACTGACTGAATGTTGTGTTGATGATGTGTACATGTGTCCTACCAATAAGCAGAGGTCATACCATCAGGTTGAAAAGCAGGAGGGGGGGGTTGACAGTCTACAGTTCTGCTGTGAGTTATTTTCGCTTTAATTTACACATTTTATTTTGCATCGTTGACACTGGCCTGACACTCTGGGCCAGTCAGCTGGCCAGGCCACCTGGAAGCCTTCCACTGCCCCTGATGACCGACTGTTCTTGGTATTAATACTGCAGATCTCCCCCATATCCACAACAACAAAGAGAAGAACTTACTTAAGCCGTCAAATTAATCATGTGTGTATGAGCTAATGCAATTAGATATACATTAAACAAGAGCATGTCTAGCTCGGGGGTGGCATGGTGATGCTGTGCTTAGTAGTGAGGAGTTTGCATGTTCTTCCTGTGTCTGTGTAGGTTGTCTGCGGGTCCACTGCCATCCTTCCTCAGTCCAAAGACATGCATGTTGGCCTAATTGAAAGAGGTGGGAATGTGAGTATGAATGGTTAGTGACCTGTCCAGGGTGTACCCTTCCTCTTGCCCAGTGTCAGCAGGGATTAGCTCCAGCCCCCCATGATCCTCTAGATACAAGTGGCTATAGGTAATGGATGGATGGATGGATGGATGGATTTTTAATTTAGAAAGGTCCTATGCTCTTTTGTTATGCCACTGTTATAAGGAGCCATACATACATACATACAGTACATCAAAGAGCACATCATTGTGTCTGAAGTGGCGTAGAGGATGAGGATATATTTCAGATGCCAAATCAGTGCATGTCTTAGTGTGCACTTATGATGTATGAATTATTGAAAGACCTACCTGAGAGCAGACCATGATGGGCCATCCATTTTAAAGCATCAGTGTGGCCCTGAAGGCATAGCCTTAGAAATATTAACCACTTATTTGTTGTATGTTATTTTAACGCAGGAACCATGGTTACATCAACAAACCCCAACGCAAACCTGCTGCAGCACTGTAGCACAAAGTAAGGTGATAGGAGCCTTGTCACTGATAATCTGTAAGAATGTTGGAACCCACTGATCAATATGATTTATTGGCCAGCATAGTCAAAACTGCACATATTTAATAGACCATTTAAGGGCCGTCATCCCGATGCTGTCATTTTATTAGCTGGACGCAAAACATGACTCCACCACAGGGCAATCATCTAAAATGCTCTTGTGCAGCACACACTTTATATCAGGTTTGGGGAAAAGTATTTACTGTTTTAGGGATGAACACTGTATATGTATTAAAGGTTGTCATGTCCACCTCATCAGATATTGGTGGAGGAATTGGGAGGAATATTGAATTTCTGCGTAATGCTAACTTTTTAGCACATTAACCAACGTTAACTTTGATAGCAAAACTAACTGGAGGACATCATTCCAGTGTCGTCCACCTTTGTAAAACTGGCATAATAATCAACCACAAAACCATCCCACCTTCAGTAATCCTGTCAGATCATCCATCTGCCTCATTAGAGCGTAGGGGTTGGCCAGTCTGGTCCTGTTGGTCACTGTTTACTTATTCAAGTAACACTCCCAGTCCTGGAAAGTGAGTGATCTGCCATGGTGTGTTTATAATTTCAGTCCTATGCTCTACACTAAAATGAGAGCCCTGTAGAATGGAGTGATGTATTTCTATATGAAATAATGAACAGTTGAATTAATCACACGTATTAAAAAAAAAGTTGTATTGGCACTGAAAAATAGAGGAAAAACAGGCATCAAAAATAACTTAATATTATTTTTTATATTTTTTGCATTCTGCATTCTCACTGGCAGTTTGAGAACAGCAATGGCAGTGTTTCTTTTTTCAGTTCAAGTTTGGTTGTCAACATCAATTTTTCTTATTGCCAAAATTTACCGTCATTGTTCTAGTGCCATACTCCAGCAGTATTATGACTGTTAAACGTGCAAGACAGTGACAGTAACACTCAGCACTGTGAGAGAGGATCATTTTAACAGTATTTAAAACAAGAGTGCACACGAATCAATGGTTTTACACCATGTCTTGGTGTTATTGATGTCTGTATTGTTAATAAATGTAGGCCATTTTCCAAAGGCCGTTGTTGTGTGAGGGTTGCATAAATGTGGAGAGAACCAGCTGTAAAACTGGAGGAAATGGATAAATGGATGCAGTCATTAGTGTGTGTGTGTGTGTGTGTGTGTGTGTGTGTGTGTGTGTGTGTGTGTGTGTGTGTGTGTGCTTTTATGTCTCAGCTTTAAAGCCTCAGAATGAGTCTATAGAGCTGGTGGCTCATGTAATGTCCATGATTCATCTAGTGATTTCCCTCGTGCTACCCACCAAGCCTGCTTTATTTGTTGATCACAGCTGATCTGTATCTAGCAGGCTAATTAATCTTACACTGGGTAAACATCATCCGGCTCCATAGTGAATATTCAGAACTTCAGTAACTTGCACATTATTTTAATCTTTCAGTTTTTTTCCCTACATTTGCGCTTTCATGACACCCACCACAGCACCCAGAGGTCTCACCAGCTCCTATGAACAGCTCTTACAGAACCATACCACTACACCACTACACTACCCCCACTGGGTAGAGGCTATATATATATATATTTTTTTTTTTTTAATTTATTTATTACTGTGGACCATTTTCCAAAGCACAGGCATGGTCAATAACAAGAAATGTCAGTATAGAAAAGTCAAAGGTATATTTGTTGGTATCTCAAAATATTGTCTCCATTACAGTTTGTCAAACAGAAAGCTCGGACAAGTTGCTTTTTTTAAGACTTTTATGTCCTGCTCACTACACATCTTGGTCACAATTCTTTAAAGCAGTCATTAAAGATAATTTTATAGCAATGTACCAAATGACAATGTAAAAACAATGGTACAATGTAAAAGGGTTTTTGATGAAGCTATAAAGAATGGTCAGCTAAAGTTGCATCTACCCTTGAATCTAAATACCTTTTATAGTAGGGGTGGAAATCACCAAAGGGCCCACAGTATGATATTATCGTGATACTTAGGTAACAACATGATATTATTGTGATATGCTGAGTATTACGATAAAATATATTGCGATGTATTGCAATTTATTATCTTTTATTCCAACTGCAAATTATTGCCCCAGAGGAAAACTTTGTCAACATCACTTTTACCTCATAAAATAAAGTTTTCAGTCTGTTCATCTGACTTGAATCATTTTTATTGCAGCAAAATGTGATTCAAAGCAGACAGACTGACCAACACCGTCATAAAAACTTGTCAGAAATGCTACCTGACAAACTCAACTGCTGGTAGATTTAACGCCTTCTGCAAGGCCAGATTAAGTGCATGCGTGAAACACTTCACATGCAGGTATTCCTCTAACTGAGTGGCAACACTCATGTTAGAAGCGTTGTTTGTTACATTCCTGTGTTGCATTTCGCAGTGAGATAATGTGCAGTTATAGTCACATAAGAATCTACTGACCTTAAAGTCCAAGTGTCACAAGTTAACGCCACCCTTTCTGCTGTACTCAGATTCCTTAACTTTATGCTTCACTTCTCTGTAGAGTTTGGGTACGCCTGTGTCAGGGAAAAAGGGTCAGGACGGAATCACATACCTGGGTTGAAGTGTTTTTAGCATGTAACTAATGCTAAAAACACTGGAACTCAGGTTTTAAGTGAGCTGGCTCCAATAGCAAGTCAGTCCCATTGATGCATTCCTATGGAAATGCTCGCCTGGCGCATATGCTGATAGAATAGAATAGAATAGAATAGAATAGCTGCTAAAAGAACCATCAGTTCACACACTCTCTGTATCTCCACATCAACCCAATCCTTCATCTCCCCTGCACTATAATCCCCCACATAACTCAAACTTACAATGAATGATGACGTCAAAGATACAAAATACATATACAAATACATAGGAGCAGTGTGGCACAAAATGTAAGTGGAAAATTTGGCAAATAAAATTGGTTGTTGGCAGAAGTACCCCAAATGATGGTGCAATACATCACAATATCATCTTAAATAGTGCTTTGTTGAAAAGATTGGCCCCAAAAACTTAGGAAAAGACACCAAACATGTTGGATAGGTGTACATAGACCCTCCAATATTAACGTAATTTCACCCAGACCACGTAACTAGGTTGGGCCCATTTTTGAGTTAGTTTTACTGGACTATAGGAGAAAGTCCTCACAAGTACAGTTTTATAAATGTGAGCCTGTGTGTGTGTGTGTGTTTGAGTAAGTGAGTGAGAGAGAGAGAGGAAAAGCAGCAGAATAGTGAGCAGAGTGACAGACAGAGGGAGGAGGGAGGACAGGCAGAGTGCTCTGCTGGGCGGTTCTCGAGCCTGTCTCTCCCTTTGAACCTGTGGATCCCGCTCCTACCTGGCCATGTCATCCGGCCTGCGCAGGAAGTGGAGGAGCGCGGTGCGAGCACTCAGGACTCTCCGCAGGACAGGAGCAGGAGGAGGTGGAGGAGGCGCTGTGAGTCTGCTGTTATTTTTAGTCTCTCCTCCCTCCCAGGGCTAGGCTAATCCGCCGCTGCACAGGCTTATCCAGATTGGAGGTAGGACACAGAGGCAGGAAGGTTAAGCGCTTGCTCCTATGGGAAGCTGACTTTGGTTGTGATGCCGTCTAAACTCCCCAAACTGAGCCAGACCATGCTGAAACAGGAATTTGCTAGTCAGGGCTGTGGGTTTCACAGAGCAGGGGGACCACAGCCGCTCTGCTCACAGGAGCACTGAGGAAGCTCCTCTGCTAGCCATGAGTCTGGAGTGGCTGCCGACCGGCTGCTGCGCCGGCTACCCCAGCTGGCATCGGTGCAGGCTGGCCGAGACGGGCAAGATTGCAGCCTCAGATGGCTGCAGGGAAGGGGGAGGCGGCAGCGACGGTGGGGGGACCAGGATCCAGCTGAGGGGGCTGGACACTGAACAGCTGAAAGGCAGCCTGGTGGTCCTCTACGCACCTGCTGGGAACTCCTGTCTGCTCAGATTGGTGGGACATGCATGGATGGATGGATGAATGATAGATGGTAGAGAGCAGAGTGTGCTGATGTGGTGTGTTCTTCCTCAGGGTGTCTGCTGTTTTTAAAGACTCTCATATTTAATTCAATTTAATATATTCGTTTTAAATTATTAAACGTAAAAGACATAGAGTCCTTTAACATGGTGGATTTAAAGATAGATTTATGGCTGGAATATACTGGAAAAAAGATCTTCAAAAAGTCTTGGAGAGGGAGCGGTCATGTAACTGATTCCTCTCACGAGGCAACAATGTGTTGATTTGCTTTAATATTTCTTAGTTGTTTAAATTTTTTAAACAAAAAAAGTAAACTAGATGTCGATGTTGTAGATTACAGTGTATTAAATTACACATATCATCCAGACATATTTGTGATATTTACAGCTATCAATGCTTTGTCTAAATATGTAAATTTCATATTTTCTGCTTCATGGTGAATCAGTTGAAAGACTCTCAACCTTAAATATGTAGGACTTGCAAATTTAATTTAATTTAAAATGTGATTGCGAAGCATTTATTACCAAAAACGGCAGCAAAGCATGATTTTCTATGTTCGGTTTGACCAGATCATCATTCATCATATTATAAATCTGTCAGGGAGTGTTTTAACATTTGGCTGAAAACAAACTACAGCAAGTGAGTACATCTGAATCAGGCAGACATCAGTAAACAGCTTTACAATAACGTCAAGCTGTAATGTTGTGTATTTTAACGTTTGCATTTGTGTGTGTGTGTGTGTGTGTGTGTGTGTGTGTGTGTGTGTGTGTGTGTGTGTGTGTGTGTGTGTGTGTGTGTTGCTTTTTTGTATTATTCCTTTTTATGGATTGTTTTTGTTGTTTAAGATTGTATGTACTCAATTTTGTGTATTTTTTTTTGCACCTCCAAACATTGACCTTCTTGCTTTTACATGATAAAGTTACATTTGATATTGACTAAAACTGTGTGAAAATGCCCTGAGCTAGGCAAGAGTATGAAAAGCCGTTTTTACACAGAGATCGCCCTATAGAGCCACTAAAAAATCCCTTCTTTATGGCTTCTTCTCATTTTACACAGAACTAAACAATGGCATTATCATGCTACTCAAGTGTGATTTTAGACAGCATGCCAGCATCGCCGAAGCAAAAGAGGTGTGACAGGCATAGCACGTAACACAACAGCGTTGGCCTCTAGTATGACACAACAGACGCATCAGTGTCACTTTTTAAACAACAGCAAAACAACGAAACATCACACTAATGCCGCCACTGATCCCGTCCTGCTGGCTGTCCCATTCACACAGACAATGTTTCAGTGCTGTTACTACCTCCGATGCCGCCTTAAAGGTGACCCAACTCTGTCCGTCCATTCAGCAATTGTACCTATTTATGCATGTTTAATCCTTGACTTTTGAAGCATCATGGATTTATTGAATTATTTTATAGAAATTCCTCTTTTAACAGTTGATTTTCTTCAATTTTAAACATATTTCAACTGATAAACAGGCTCAACGTGAGCTAAACCTGCCACAGCCAGGCTGAGGGTAAGTTTAAGCTTTTTTGGAGGGATGAAAGAGCACCGCTGTAAATGAAAAGGGTGCACTGGCTTAATAACACAAAACAAAATGAGAGCATCATTGTGAAATGGAATGCTGCACAATAATTGTTTAATCTCAATTATCTTGTTTTCATAATTGTTTGAAGTCAGAATCATTAGTGAAAATCAAATACGACTCATTGACCAGCCCTACTCTTTAGCTTAATCACTTAATATAACATTCTGTAGATTTGCCTATAAAATGAATCCAGTGTCTTCAAATCATCCTTATCATACAAATCTGTTTCTGCAATCAAAAGCGCCAACAGTATATATCATAGTTTATTATAACAGTATATCTGACTTTTTATTGTATTCTTGTTGTTATCTTTTGCCAAGTGAGAAAGACGTGAGTGAGTGAGTGAGCTGTAACCAGCTGAACAACTATCGATGTGTGCTGCTTAGCTGATCACTTGTTGCTGTCATTACCTGTTCAGCTCATCTGGATACCACTGTGATATACTGTGTGTGTGTGTGTGTGTGTGTGTGTGTGTGTGTGTGTGTGTGTGTGTGTGTGTGTGTGTGTGTGTTTGTGTGTGTGTGTGGGTGTGTGTGTGTGTGTGTGTGTGTTAAAAAAGGAAAGACCCTGATTTCTTAATATCATTGGCATGCATGCGCGGGTGCTGTGATATTCTGCAGCCCATATAACCCATTTTAACAATAAGAGGAAGGAAAAGTTCAGAGCAATAGAAATCAAAACTCTTTATTGTGAAACTTGACTCACATGTAGAATTCCTCTGTGTTGTGTTTCATGTATGTGGGTGTATGTGGAATTTTGATCCCATGAAGACTGTCCTCTTATGAAAAATTACAGCATTAGTTGTTTACATTCAGATGACAAAGGCCTCTAGTGGCTGTGGTGATTATTACGGGAGCAAAGGAGGTCAGGTGATGTTATTCTACAGTGACCTCAGGGAGGAGGTCAGGTGGAAGGATAAGTCAGCAAAACATCCGACTTAAATGCAGGACACAGCTGTTCATTTCCTGTTTCTTACAGTTAGTGACTACAGTTGCTGTTGCATTGTCACATTAGTAAGCACATTAATTTTCAGTAGTGACTTGTAACAGACGGCACAGACAAGTAATGGAGTAACTCTGCATAGGACACCTAGATTAAGTTGTCAAAATAAAATGCAGTAAAAGCTAAAAATAAAAAGTGAAAAAGTTGTTGGTGGTACAGTAGGAATGTATCCCTCAACCAAACAGCATGTTGACTGGAGTGAGGTGGAGTGACTCCTGAGACTTTTGGTTTGAAGGCAGATGTTCTAAGAATCAGGCCACAAAGGTTGGTAGTTGGCTAAACACAGGACACCTGTGTGAGGTGGACAGGTTTTGTTAAAGGGAAATTAGCCACCTTTTATCTGGATGTCCAATCAGTGGTGATGGTAAATGTAGTCCATTGAATCACTGTGTTCCTCAGTGCATGCTATTAGGGGTGGGAATCCCCAGAGGACCCACAATACTATGTTATCACATTACTTAGGTCACGATACAATATTATTGTGTTATTGCAATACGCTGAGCATTGCAATAAAATATATTACGATATATTCCAACTGCAAATTATTTCCCCAAAGGAAATCTTTGTCAATGTCAGTTTTACCTCATAAGACTAATTTTCAGTCTGTTCATCTAACTTTAATCATTTTTATTGCAGCAAAATGTGACGCAAAGCAGACAGAAATGCTGCACACTCCTGACAAACTAAACTGTTGGCAGATTTAATGCCCTCTGAGAGGCCAGATTAAGCGCATGAGCGAAACACTTCACATGCAGGTATCCCACTAACTGAATGGCAACACCCATGTTAGAGGCGTTGTCTGTTACATTGTTATGCTGCATTTTGCAGGAGGTCTGCAATGTTTGCTCCGGTGTAACTTTCGTGTACTGCTCTGGTTTAGAAAACACGAGACAGCAGTTACCAGTCCTCTGTGAGATAATGTGCCGTACTAGTCACATATGAATCCACTGACCTTGAAGTCCAGGTATCACAAGTAAATGCCACCCTTCCTGATCTTAGCACATGAAGTAGCTGATAGACTGTGTTATTTTCTTGGCTCTCTCAGAGTTGGTTGGTAGTTTTGTCAGGCTAAGTAAGTCCAGTGATTTTTAGGCAGGCAGCTCTAGCATCAGCTTGGCCAACAGCGGCTAATGCTATCTCTGGATGGTGGAATGTGAGGTGAGCTCTAATGTTCATAGTATTTTATTCTCATATGACACTGCTTGCAAATCGCATGTGTATCCAAGTCGGCCTTTCCCTCTGTGTTAAAAAATCCAAAAGAAGTCCAGATGTTTGATTTAAACACTGACGGCGCATTTCCGATTTCTCTCTCTGGTGCCTCCATCTTTGCCCTGATGAACTTCCTGCCAAATGCCGCTGACTGAGACCTCTGCTGTCCTCAACAGGACAAAAACAGCAGCACCATCTAGTGGACCGGAAAAAGCTATTTATTTTATTATTCCAGTACCAAAAGTTGTACTAAAATGTGTATTTGCAGAAATTAATAATGTGTATGAAAGATTGGTATTTGGCGTCTGTGTAATGATACAATATCGCAGTCCAAAAGATTTCAATACCATGCTGTATCAATTTTTTCACCCACCCCTACATGTTGTACTGACTGGGAAAGCTGAGTTCTCTTGCTCTCTGAGCCATGCCAGCAGTGCCTACATGTACCAGGAGGCAATGCACAATCTACTGACTATAGCTATAGCTTTGTTGGCCTAAACATAGTGTAGCTGATTCTGAACCAGCTTGAAGCAAGGTGGCAGCACTCTTTATTGTCTTTTTGCCCATGACGTTGTTTGCGTTTCCCTCTTGCTACTAACTGCTCATTCCTGCTATCAGCTGTTTCCTGTTTTTAAGTCCACCACCAGTGGGTTGCACGTGCGGCATCATCAACAGCTCCTCCCACAAGTCATCAACAGCCCCTCCCGAGGCGGAAGGGCGCCTCGTTCTTTTTAAACCAAAAGGTTCCGCCAATATGTTTGCCCCTACGCGGTGGAAAATTGGGCACCTTGGATCAACTCGCCAATCTGGCTCTGTGTGTCTAAACGCTCGCAGCTGGCCGGCAAAACGGCCCAACATTCGCCGAAAATCTGGCAGTGTAAAAGGGGCTTATGCTTATGGGACATTTTCATAAAAGGTGGTAAATTTACCCTGTAGAGCAGAAGACTATGATGAGAAAAGTAGAAAGTTCAGACAATAACTTGCAGCTCTTACATTTTTAAACAGCGAGTTAGTGTATGATGGCGTATTATACTGTATGTACACAAGTGTTTTAATTAAGTAAGTACGTTGAAAAAATGTATTTTAGTCTTCTCTTTTTATATCAGTTTATGAGTGTTAGTGCACTGAAAAACTGAACAGTAAGGTAAGAAAGGCTTGCCGTGCCAGGCTGGTGATGATGAGCGTGTTAGTTGGAGGAAGCAGCAGCTGGAGAGAGAGTAGGGTGCAACCACAGCCTGGGGCCGGGGAATGAATGTCAGTTTGAGCATGTCTTCAGTAATGAGACAAAATGGGACAGCTGATGTGTGAATGTTGGGAAGCTGCCTGCTTGTGTCTGTACATCCACACCTGTCCAAAAATCTACGCCTTTGGCTGCAACCATTAGTCGATTAATCGTTTTGCTTATCAAGAGATATTGAATCAGTTAACCATTTTAGTCATCTACCAAGCGAAAAACTGCCACATGTTCTCTGATTTTAGCCTCTGCAATCTGAGCATGTTTTGTCTTTCTTTGTTTTATATCTTTGTAAAGTGACTATCCTTGGTTTTGGGTTTGGGACTTTGATTCAGACAAAACAACACAAAAAAAGCATTAGTCGCAGCCCTCATATGAACTGAGAAGCTGTACTTTTGAGACTGAGCCTTTACCCAATAGGAACACTTCAAGAACAAACGGTGCATACATAATACAAACTTAATGTTTGTGTTTGTCAGGTGTATGTTTTAAAGCAGGTGACTGGGTCCTTTATGCTTTTGTAAGTAGCATACAATATGTGTAAGATTACTGGTGTGTGTGCGCGTGTGTGTGTGTTGCCTGTCTATCTTGTCTTAAATCCCTGCAGTGTAGCATTACTCAGAGGAAAAGGGTTTTTGGGTTAGGGACACTAACTTTCTCTGAGAAGACCCAATTAACATAGTAAACACACAAAAAGGCACAGACATGGCATGAGTCTAAAAGTTAAATAGTAAAATGCGTACATGCAAAGGCTTACATAGTCACATAGTAGTGGCATTGAGAGCATTGTGTGTGTGTGTGTGTGTGTGTGTGTGTGTGTGTGTGTGTGTGTGTGTGTGTGTGTGTGTGTGTGTGTGTGTGTGTGTGTGTGTTCTTTCAGGTACAGCATGTATGTCAATAGTGGGGATATTCTGTTAAGTTAAAGTCAGCTCTGCTGTCTATTTCTAAAGTTCTCTAGGACAAATATGGCTGCTGTGAGAACAGGATGTATTTCTGTCTTGTAATACTGAAAGAGCAGGCTGATTTTAATCACCTTTAAATCCAATGAACTATGTGAAAGAAAAAATTTCAATGCACCTCGCACTGAGTTTATCAGAGATATGTTTCTCTTCGTCAGGCCTGACCAGAGGCCTGTACCATGAAGCCAATTCAACTTACCCAGGATATCTTTTTAATATCTGACTTGACCAACACTTCATATTGTCCGTCTGGATAACCGGTACTACAAAGCTGGTTATCAACTAGTTCAGTCGGCTCTCGGTTTTCCAATCCAGCCACGAGCACAATCATGTAAAAGGGGCGGGGATGTTAATTACAAGCGACATCATCAGACATCAATGAAGTCCGCTACTTCATATGATATAAGATGAAATCGTACTGAAAGTGTCTGGGACTGAGAGACAGGACAACAGATTTTGCAGCTGCAAACTCACCTTTCTTGGTCAATACAGCATGCTCTGAGGAATTTATACCTTCAGTCAGCTACACTTACCATCAATGCTGACTGGACATCCTCATAAAAGATGGTGAATTCTAGAGCCATATGCTCTAAAGGGGAAGTAAAAAGCAAAATGTCTGTGGCGTGGGATGTAAATGGTACTGGTATCTTATAATGGAAACTGTAGAAACACTGAAAATACTATCTAAAAATTTTACCTTTGGCTGAGACTTGAATTAGTGTAGGTATCACAAGGCTATATGTGACATAAGTATAGAGTATTTTTTGCTATTTAGTTGGATGATGATTAATATGTCATATAAAATGCTTTAAAGTAATGCTGGACTGTTTTTGCTACTGGAGTACAGGGTGGAAAAGTTGCCTAGTGAATGACTAATGAGGTCTATCTGAGCCAAATGTTGCATTTGTAATAACGGGAGCCAATTAACAGTGTGTGAATTATTTTTCTTATAATTTTTTTTCCCTAGTTCTCATCACACAGGTGTCTCATTATGTTTTGGCTGCAGTGATGGAATCAGAGAGTAAAATAGCAACACTGTCACTGCGGACTAAAATAAACTTTGCATGAGTGAAAATACTGCTAAAATCATGTGTTTACTGTGTAAATGATCCCCCCGTTTTTAAGAAGCTCCATTTTGAAACCGTGGAAATAGAAACCCTGGAACAATGAAATGATTCTACTGATCTATAACAAGATACAGGCTACTCTTTTTTTACCTGAGACTCCGGACTTTTTTCCTCTGTGATCTGATTGGTCAGTGGTCCTGGTGTTAACATGCTGTGATCCAATACTCTGAACATGTGATTTATTCTGGTAAAAAGAGAACCAGCTTTGTAGTAGTGAAGAGTTAACCCTGAAGTTACCTCACTAACTCCAAATCCTGCTTCGTAGTGCAGGCCTCAGGATCCATTCCCAAAACTAGAAGATCTATGACCAAAATGTGCTGATGGTGTGCAAGAATTCTTTTTTTTTCCTACACATGATTTTACTTTCATACACACTATTCCACCAGT
Organism: Cephalopholis sonnerati; assembly: GCA_019142605.1. Lineage (NCBI taxonomy): Eukaryota > Metazoa > Chordata > Actinopteri > Perciformes > Serranidae > Cephalopholis > Cephalopholis sonnerati. Next base: position 6,010,816 of record JAGQAX010000007.1, on the reverse strand, counting down.
TGTGCATCAGAAAATACTTAGTTTAGCCTAACAGCAGGCTGATGTTTGTTCTCTCTGGTTAAAAGCCCTTTCCACCTCTGACCACAGCCAGCATTATGTTGTGTTCACACCAAGAATGGATAAAACAATTCGCACGAGTGAACTACAGGTAAAGTCGATTTAAAGATGTGATGAGACGCGAATTCCCGCCAGGCGGCATGGTGGACGCAACACAAATTAAACAGCATGGATCATGTGAGTAGCACAATGTCACGTCATATGCCTAATAGCGAGAGTTGAAAAACTTCAGCAACCGCTTTGCGCTGCTATGGCCAGTCAGCATTGAGATCCTCTGGGGACGTATGACGCTGAGGACATACCTGCGGACGGTCATTCATCAAAAGAATGGAGGAGAACTTGATCGTGTCAATCTGTGGCTACCCCGAATCAATGACTACATGTCATACTTTTATAGAAACAGGATTTAAAGGGAGCTCAGAATGACAGACCGAAAAATGGTCGTTGGAGGAAGCAGTCATCTTCTCTGACAATATTAGCATATTTTAAAATTAGTCTAATTTTGACATCACTTCTGTGTTATGATAATACTGATAGTGATATTAGACCCTATGTGTCATTTACTTGAACAGGAATTAATGGACCTCAAATTCAAAAGGATTGCTGTGACACATATATTAATGTAATTGCTGTAATCCTTTCCCTGGTCTGAAGAATCAGGATGTTTTTTCTCAAGTGCTTGACTTAAAACTTAAAATGCTTATGACATTGATTTATTTCATCATGGTAGCAATATGCAGTTAAGATAACTACTGAAAAATATGTTTTTGCATTCACTGTAACAACAGTCTGCAGCATTAGTTTAAGCTGACAGTTTAACAGCAACTGCTGACAGCAACATAAGGTAACGCATGGTGCAACATCAGCAGCAGTGCAGGATGTTTATGTGGCAACTAATAACAGAAACAAGTTCCACATGTTGATAATTCTAATATTTCATGCTTGGGTAGGGACAAAAAGTAAACAGGACAGTGCTTTCTGTCACCATCTTGACAAAGCGCTCCAGGATACTTTCACTTGAAGTGTGCACTGCAGTTGCACTCTGGCAAGAAGTCATTTTCACCTTGCGGGCAAGGTTTTCAGCTGTAGCTTGTTGTCTGGAGGAATGCATGCAGTTATTGGGTGCAGCTTACTTTAATGCGACATGCTGACGCGCCGTTTGCAAATCGATGTATTTTTGTAATAGATGACATCAATGAATCACCCCACCCCTATGCAACAATTAAAGCAAATTCAGCTAGTCCCTGTGAATGCTGTACTTACTGCAATTTTGCCCAGTCACCACAGATTCACCACAAATGTTACTATTTAAGACAGGGAAAATCTTAGATTATTTCAGAGCTTCGTGATTGATTCACTCAGCACCTCCTTGCCCTGCTCTCTCTGTGTTTATAAGGAGATTAGGCGTGACTGCTGCGGGTCCAGAGCTTTGTGCCTGGGACAGAGTCTCACACACACACACAGTGACAGAGCTAACTGTTAACATCACACTGGTTTAATAGGTTTATTGACAGAGTCGAGCCGTGCTGGTGTGAGATTAACACCTAGGTGTGGGATGTAAAATATGCATAAAATATGATGAGTATAGGGATGAGATCCATTGTGCTGTGTTAGCTCTTACTAACCTGTCCGAGAGAGCAGGAAGAGAGAGGCTCACGGAGATGGTCTTTTTACGCTGCATCAAACAGCAGCAACATCTGATTGGCAGCAATCAGCTGTTGCTGCCCTACATTACAAATAGATTCTAATTCTATGTGAAACACTGAATGCTCATCATAATAAGCCCCGAATCTGTGACAACATCACAACAATTTTTGGAATTTTCTCTTGCCCCTGCAATTTTATTGCAAATAAACGCATATAGATGACTATTGCATTGCAATTTTTTAGAAACGCTGCTGTGAAATCTGCCATTTCAGGACCCAGCAATCCCAGAATAAGCTGGCAAACTCCTGGAGGGGTTGTATGAATTTACTCTTTCAATTGCAGAAACAACAGTGCTTGTATCCTGCATACCATGTTTTTATGACAGCTTATTACATTCCAAGATTGATTCTCCAGCAACATAGAAAAGTGTAATGTTCTGTACAGCACATTTTGGAAAACTGTGTCAAGTAGTGCCTTTACACTGACTCCAAACCAGACATTTATTTTAATTGGACAATGTTTTGATCTCAGTCAGATCTTCTTCAGGTTAAAATTATTAAAAATGGTTACCACACTTGGATACAAATAGGTTATAGAGTGTACGATAACAAGTGATCATCAAACCTGCAGGGTTGTAAAGACCTTCAAAGAATCAACAGTTGGAGTAGCATACAGTGTGGTATACAAAGCGAAGCAGAGAAGTCAAGGTCTCTCACACTACCCCACCCCCACCCCCCTACAAAAAACACAGTGGTGATGTGCTAAAAAAAATTCTTCATAATAACCTCTTCCTCCCTCAGTTTTACCATCTGTCCTCTAATTGTTAGAAGCAGCTGAAGTTGAGCAGAGCTGCCTGCCTCAATAGGTGTCATCAGGGCTCAGCACACACACGACTATTTGGTGTGTGTGTGTGTGTGAGAGAGAGAGAGAGGGGGCGTGGGGGAGCCGATGAGTTGGAAAGGGATGAGGGCAGATGTCTGCTGGAATAGTTGTCCAATTACAATTATACACCAGCCAGGCAGGACAACACGCAGCCTGCTGTTATTGACATGATACTGACTGTTCTTTCACAGAGGTCACTTCCCACACCCACACATGCCCTCTTCCTCTGATGTGTGTGTGTGTGTGTGTGTGTGTGTGTGTTAATCTGGATTAGTCTCCTTTCCACTTGTATGTGCTCAGCCCCCAGTGATCAATATGCTCCTGCTTCACACAGATTTATAGATAGGTCTAACGTGTATTTCTATGAATATATATGTTGTAGCATTGTAAAAAGTTAACAAGTTATTGAATTTTTCTAGGACTGTTTATTTACTTTCTTCACAGAGGCCTTATGCAGTGAGTGCATTCTGTAGCTGAGCTCACAATGCATGTTTGCTAACCCTGTGGTTTCTGTGTTCCCTACAGAGCTCAGGGATGGAAGAGATGGTCTGGGAGCAGTACACAGTCACTCTGCAGCGGGTGAGTTCATTCATTAAGTGTGTAGTTAAAACGAGGCATCCGTCCATCGTTTCATCAGCCTTAAGCATCTGGGGACCAAATGATGCATTTATCAATCCCTGACATCTGACAACTTACTCCTGATACAGTACAAAGTCTGATTATGAACATCATTTAGCATTAAATCTTTATTAATCCATCTTATTTTAAACGAAAAAAATGTATCCACTTAAGTCATTTATCTGTACCTAAGTCTGTCAGTCTACTATATGTGAGTCTTCAGTCTTCAGGCAGAGAGCAGGAAGGAGATTAACTTCATCAGTTAACTGGCATACTTACCCTAACAATTAATCCCAAAGTGAGACTGTAACTTGAGCTGAACAGGTGCCACTGGTGGTTACAGGAACCTGGCACAATGTGCCGGTAATTCTGCTAATACTGTATGTACGCAGTGATGGGTACCGCACTATTCTAATGGGAGAGTAGCACTATGCAGAGGAAAAAAATAGAGGTCTTCATGTGTCCAGGATGATGGACCCAAATCCTAATTTCCCCAATTTGGGAAATTTGTCCTGAGATCTGATTGGAGCTGATAATTTTTAAAACTCTATAAGCCTGTCCCGTTTTTGTCTGAGATAAGCAGCAACCCTGTATGTGTACAAGAGGGGAGAAACCCAAGACCTGGGATGGGTATCCATTTTCCTTCCTTCCTACAAATAGCTGGTGCTGCTGTTTAACATTATTTTCACCTTGTTTTTGCTATACTAATCTGATCCTAAGTCAGCCCAATAGACACGCAATTTACACACACAGTCCTTGTGCATTTCTCTCATAATCAGCGCTGATCACAGGTCTTCTCGGGACACACAGGAAGTACACATCGTGATAAACAGACCCAGGACCTGTGGTAATAGAATGGAACCTGGACCAGGACTGGACCCGAACCTGGACCGAGACCCAACTGACCATAATAATGCATGAACCCGAACACATACAGGTCCCAGGTTGGGTCTCAGGTCCTGGGGTCCAGGTGGACCCAGAAAGACCCCTGAAAAAACTTCCAACACATATCAAACCTCCCACATATCAGTAGACCCTGAGCTCCAAATCATGCAACAACTTTTCATCCGTCTTTACAAACAGAATTAAAAGAAATCAGACAAAATGTCAGACCCTCTGTATCAGGCAAAAGGATCCACCTCTCTTTTCTCAGGCTATTTCTAAAACACTTAAAATAGCAGTGATCAAGCCTCTCTTCAGATAAGAGCAATTAATGCAAATCAATAATGCAAAATAATAGGCCCATATCTAACCTCTCATTTCTAGTTAAAATCTTACAAAAAGCTGGTTTTTATCAACTTAGCACCTTGGCACAGAGACGGCTCTCAGTCCTTAACATCATTTATTTATATACAGATAAGAAATCTTTGTCTCTGTATTGCTGGATGGCATTTGAAACAGCTGACGATAACATACCACTGAATTGAGTGGAAAACTGGGTTGGAGTCTGGCACAACCTTTAACTGGTTTCATGAATCCTGTCAGAAAGATAGAGACTATTTTGTGTCAGTTGGTCCCAACAAATCTGAACAAACAGCCATGAGATGTGGAGTTCCCCAAGAGGCCATTCTTGATCCAGCTCTGTTTAACATCCATATGCACCCACTAGCTCCCATTTTGGAAAACAATAAAAGAGCCTATCCTAATTATGCAGACGACTTACAGATTTACATAACAATAAAGCGAGATGGGTAAGAACCAGTATAGTCACCAAATCAGCATGTTGAACAAGTCACGGGTCGGATGTCCCAGAATTTTCCTCAGTTGAATAAGGATTAAAAGAAAATTATTATTTTTGGTGATGAAAAAGCACTACAGGGTCATGCAAAAGTTTGGGCACCCCTGGTCAAAATTTTACTGCAAAAAGTTAAGTAAGTAGAAGATAAACTGATCTCCAAAAGGCATGAAGGTAAAGATGGAACATGCTTTTCAACATTTTAAGCAAGATTAATGTATTATTTTTGTTTTGTACAATTTTAGAGTAAAAAAAAAGGAAAGGAACACTAGGCAAAAGTTTGGGCACCCCAAGACATTTGAACTCTCAGACAACTTTACCAGGGTCTCAGACCATAATTGACTTGTTAGGGCTCTGGCTTGTTCACAGTCATTGAGAAGGTCACGTGATGCAAATGTCAAAGCTTTATAAACACTCTGACTCCTGAAACCTTGTCCCAACAATCAGCAGCCATGGGCTCCTCTAAACAGCTGCCTAGCACTATGAAAACTAAAATAACTGATGCCCACAAAGCAGGAGAAGGTTATAAGAATATAGCAAATTTTTTCAGGTAGCTGTTTGCTCAGTTGTAATGTAATAAAGCAATGGTAGTTAAGAGGAGCTGTGGAGGTCAACCTGCAGAATGATTTGTCAGACTCTGGAGTGGTAGTACACTGTTCTACTGTTCAGAGACACCTGTACAAATATGATCTTCATGGAAGACTCATCAAAAGAAAACCTTTCCTGCATCCTTACCACAAAATACACTGTCAGAAGTTTGTAAATGAACAAATAAACAAGCCTGATGCTTTTTGGAAACAAGTACTGTGGACTAATGAAGTTAAAAAGGACTTTTTGGACACAATGAGCAAAGGTGTGTTTGGAGAAAAAGGGTGCAGAATTTCATGAAGAGAACACCTGTCCAACCGTTAAACACAAGGGTGGATCGATCATGCTTTGGACTTGTGTTGCAGCCAGTGGCATGGGAAACATTTCAAGTAGAGGGAAGAATGGATTCAATTATATTCCATTAAATCCTGGACGCAAACATCACACCATCTGTAAAAAAGCTGGGACTACCTCAAAAGACGCAAGCTGAAGGTTTTGCCATGGTCCTCACAGTCCCCTGACCTAAACATAATTAAAAATCTGTGGATAGACCTCGAAAGAGCAGTGCATGCAAGACAGCCCAAAAATCTCACAGAACCAGAAGCCTTTTGCAGGAAGAATGGGTGAAAATCACCCAAACAAGAATTGAAAGACTATTATGGTTACCAAAAGCGTTTAGAAGCTGTGAAACCTGCCAAAGGGGGCACTACTAAGCACTGACCATGCAGGGTGCCCAAACTTCTGCTTTAGGCCCTTTTCCTTTTTTATTATTTTGAAATTGTAAAAGATTGAAATGAAAAAAGTAATCTTGTTGAAAATGTTGGCGAAATGTACCGTCTTTACCTTTTTGCCTTTTGGCAATCGGGTCATCTTTTACTTGCTTATCTATACACAGCAAACGAAAATTTTATTAGGGGTGCCCAAACTTTTGCATGCCACTGTATTCAGTGGCAGTGCTCATCTTGAAGCCCTGATGTTTAAGACAAACCATGTCAGGAATCTCGGTGTAGTTCTGGAGTTGGACTGAAATTTCAAATCCTACAACAACAGAGTTACAAAATCAGCCTACTACCACCTTAAAAATATTGCTAGACTTAAAAGATTAATGTCTCAGCAAGTTGTAAAGAAACTTGTTCATGCCTTTGTTTTTAGTAGACATGGTTATTGTAACAACATCTTCACAGGCCTCTGTAAAAAAAATAAAATAACAATTGCAGAGTATACTGCCCTCCCTAGTCCTCCCTAACACCAGGAAAGAGGCACACATCACCTCCAGTCTTAGATCCTTGCACTGGCCTACTATGAATCAGAGAATTTATTTCAAAATATTATTATTAACCTGCAAACACTGAATGGTTTGGGGCCAAAATACATGTCTGATATGCTGCTCTGTTATCCAGAGCTCTTAGATCATCTGGGACAGGCTTGCTCACCGTCCCCAGGGCCAGAACCAAACATGCAGAAGCAGCTCTCAGTTATTATGCACCAAAGATCTGGAACACACTTCTTGAACACTTGAGGTCTGTGCCAACCTTTTGTTCTTCTAAATCGAGGCTTAAAACATTTCTGTTTGCCACAGCTTTTCCCAAGGTCACTAAAAGATGCTACATTGTTATACTTCTACACCACTTAAATCTACTCTTTGTTTGTTTTTTTGTGCTGTCTTCCATTCCTGAATTGTCTTATTCTCTTTAAAAAGTGGAGCTCCATTGGGGTGCCTATTATCACCATCACTCTTTGCACTTTCTATAGATTCTCCGGCTATCTTGATACAGAAAACGGCTGCATAAAAGACCCTCAGGCCAGATTACAATGTCATAAAATCAGTTCATATGTGTATACTTCTCTTCTAAACTCACATCTGTCAGTCTTCAATCTAATAAATAGCCAGAATAGTGTGTGTCTACTCTATCAGCTGGGCCAAGCATGGATCAACTGCATTGAGATTGAGATCTCAGTTAATAAAATACTCAGGAATCCACATGTAATCACATTTAAATGACACAATCAACCTCATTTTTACTCCTCATTTACAGATGATGAAGTTTGTCTCACAACTTTGGAGTAAATTACCATTTCCTCATCTAGGCCGGATTTTTACAGCGCAATTGAATATTTGTCTAAAGCCGGAACTACCCTGATCCTAGCTGACCTCTGATGTCTGAAGTCAATAGATTATAGTGGAAAAGCTTCACAGTGAGGACCACAACTTAAATTCCCATCAGCAACCAGACATGGATGTAAACTGTAACTGCAACTCGATTGGTTGGCGGAGGCATACAACTGCAAGGCGATAATTCTAGTTTATGGTTATTTTAAGGCAAATCCAAGCACTTGGTTTAGGTGAGGGAAAGATGGTTGTCTTAGTTGAATATTAGAAATCAGTTGCTGACTTGAAACATGACATGTTTACGCCATAATCTACACTAGCACCCTAAACTGCAGAGTGTCATGTGAGAAATAGGACACGAACCCCTCTCTGGCATCAAAGACATGTGCTTTTTATGCCAACCATCCACCTTAAGCATTTTCCCATGACTTCTGTGGTGTGCAAGTAGGTAACACTTCATGGAATGAAAAACACATTGGCAGTAAGCATAATAACAGCAGCAATTATGCATCCTCCAGAGTGTACTGTGTAAATCCATGCAGTGGTTTAAACAGGTCATTTTAATGAGACAGTGTTGACATCAGATGAAGTATATCCTTCAGCATCTCTGTGACTGTCTGGTGGAAAGTAGTGACACCAGTTCTCCCTCCCAGTTTGGCTCAGTGTTATTGTGAGTCACAGTCTGTCTGAATGTACTGTATTTACTAATTGATTTCTGTCTTTGTAGGACTCTAAGATGGGATTCGGCATCGCTGTGTCAGGTGGGCGTGACAACCCCAACGTGGACAACGGTGAGACATCAATCATCGTGTCAGACGTGCTGCAGGGAGGACCAGCAGATGGATTACTCTTGTGAGTCTGTCAAACTGTGACTAAAATCCTCTTCAGTGTTAAATGCTTTACTAGAATCATTTGCCTGCTGTGTACTGCTTAAATTGTTTATGTCAGAGCTCTGAGAATATCTTGCTAAAAATAACACAAAAAGTGGCTATAAATATACTCCGAATAGCTCGTGCTGCATGAGCTAAGTGTTTTGTAGTAAAATAATTGTACCAAAATTCCAAAGTACAATACTTAACTCATGATCTCCCTAGATTAACTTGCCATAAATTAATATAGGGAAAACAGTTTTTTTGCATCAAGTTTAGTAGACTTATGACAATTTTTATTATTTATGAAACATTATTTCTGTGCATCTTTCTTTTGTCCAGTGAGAATGATCGCGTCATTCAGGTCAACAACATCCCCATGGACAATGTGCCTCATTCCTTTGCTGTGCAGTCCCTCCGTAAATGTGGCAAAGTGGCTAAAATAGTGAGTATCAACCACACACAAAGAAGACACAGTGTCCTTTTACACATCTCAGATTGGTAACATGAATGCTCAGACTTCTCTGTCGACATGACATGAAAACAAATGTCACTATGAAGGTGCTGTGGTTGAAAAGTTTTTCCTGTTGGTTTTAAATTTTTTACTCTAAACAACTGCTGGTTTTGTTACTCATAACCTTAGAGATGTGCAACTTGATTTTCATTAGTGGTACCTCCAGCCTGTCTTCCAGTACTCTGTTATCTCCATATTCAGTGATCATGTCTCCCCCACTCTCTGTGACAGATAATTTTTATGCCTTCTTGTCGGGACAACCGTGGCCAGAGGCATTATGTTTTTAGGTTGTCTGTCTGTCTCATTTTCGTGAACGCAATATCTCAAGAGCGCTTTGAGGGGATTTCTTCAAAAATGCCCACTTTGAGTCAAAAAAGAACTGATTAGAATTTGGTGGTCAAAGGTCAAGATCACTGTGACCTTACAGAACATGTTTTTGGCCATAACTCAAGAATTAGGATGTTTGTTGTGACAGGAGTTCACACAAATGTCTAACAAGATAAAATTGTGAAGTGATGACATTTTATATCCAAAAGGTCAAAGGCCATATTCACTGTGACATCATAATGTTCAGCAAAAACTCTTTTCTGGCCATTATTCAACATCATATTTCAGGAACAGAAGGGGAAACATTTGGGCAGAATTGGTGACACTAATCTTGGGTGTCCACCTTAAAACTGTGCTGATTGTATAGATCTTCTGTGCTGCTGGGAGGCACAATGTGTCTGAAGCATCCGTGTTTTCACAGACATGGATGTAAACTGTAAGTGCAACTTGATTGGTTCAGGAGGCATACAACCGTGGGGCAGTAATTCTAGTCCACTAGTGTAGATGTTCACACTTTTGATATCCGACGTGGTCAGACAACACTTTGTATGAACTACTTTCTGATGGAGCATAAACTGGCTCCCAGTCAGTAGTGAGTAAGGAGCTGAAGGTCTGAGGCAGGTCACTGAGTCATTGCTGCATGTCTGCAAACACAAACACACTACAGAAAGATGGCACACCTTCAGCATCAAACAACACTCTTGTGACTGGGGTCCATGATGCTGTGACCTACTGTACACACACACACATACAGTGCCAATGAAGTGTGTATTAAATGTTGTCCATGATACAGATGTAAAGCTGATCAACTTCTCCATGTTTATCGCAGACTGATTTTTAGATTATACACAAGACGTATATAACAGAGACAAAGTGTCTCTCACTCCTTCCCTCCCTCGGCCTCTCTGTTGATGCTCTGTGTGTGAATAAGGTTAATAGCCTAAATAAATAGAAATATTGAAATCATTTTCCAGCACTAGATTTATTTGAAATGCCATGGAAAACAACTTTTTAACTCCCCCCACAAAGATTTTTAATTGTTTCAGACAACATGGATTTAGGCCTACTTGATACTTTTATAATTATGTTATAGTTTTGTGTTCTGTGCTGCAAACCTTTAAACCTCTGTGTAGCTTTAGTGCTATGTGCAAAAAGTTAACGCACAGCTCCACTACTTATTTTACATTATTTTTCATGTACATGATGTGCAGCTGTATATTTTCAATCTGGGAAAAATCCCTGTCTTTGAATTTTATTTTGATCACCTTCTGGTTTTATAAAAGTGCTTGTGACATCTCAAATGTGGCTTTGACTTGCAACTGAACAAGTAGAATTTTGTAGAAAATGCCGATATATATGTATATTATGTATCACCATACAACATGAAAATACTGAGATATTAATTTTTGTCCATATCGCCAAGCCCTATTGTGTCCAGGCTTAAACAGTTTCCCCAAGAAAGTCATTATGAACTCTTAAGTCCAACTATTATAGTGAGTAGTAATTCACGTTATAGTTGGTACATGTTTTTGGGTTTTTTTTTTTTTTTTATGTGCTGGCAAGCCAGCACTGGTGAGGAAGAAAGAGTGCATGGGAGGGGCACTCACTCTTTGCTATACTGTAACACTACATCTACAGGAACAGATAGTATGTGTGTATTGGTGTGTGTGTGTGTCTCAGGTTTTCAGCCTCACTGCCTCTCGCGCTGCTGCATCTCTAAAAGTAGCAGTCCTTCTCTCCCGTGTGTATAGTGGACTAATCTCACTGCTCCACACAGCTAAATATAAAAGCCTGACATGTCAAGGGAATCTGATTTGCTGCTTTGAATCTCCGCTTTCACGACATGCAGCTGTATTTTAACTTTCAATCCTGTCTGAGTTAGACGTAGAAGCCATTTAGTTTGAAGCCAGCTTTCTTTTTTTATGTCTTTCTGTTTGAGTTGATTTGGTCTCACTGAACAAACAGGTCAGTTAACAGATAAAATCTGCCTGCGTATTTTTGTTCTTTTTGGTGAAGCTGCTCAGTAGTGTTTTCAGTTCTGCTTGTTGGGAGCTCCTCCTAGTCGAATGTACACTTTATGTCTGTGAGATTACTTTGCCACCTTTACACCATGCACCATGTTTGTGTGTTGTCACAAACTGTCAGCTTGTAAACACAAGGGTTGTCTGGATTCCTGTGAGAAAAATCATAAAAAGTACTATTGGCTTTATGTGGTTATCTGATGTTTTCAGTGACATCAAATGATCTTAATCATTGATTCCAAGCCAACAAAAGTACAGCAGTTGCTAGGGTTATGCAGAAAAGGTTGTGAAGTAGCCCAATTGATTTGAAAAAACAGAAAACTTATTTCGGAACAGCCTCTGGCACTCCAAATAGAAAGATTGTATGCAAACTTGATGTTTGGTTTGCTAAAGAGAATCCAGACATTGAGGTCCAAGATCACTGTGTGTGGTATGAAACAACTGTAACAATTTCAATAATTATTATTATTAGAGGTAGTGTTGAAGCTTGGGTAGGCAGAAATCTAGAAAAGAAAAAAAAAAAAAAAAGAAGGCAGAATTAAAAAAACCACACTCTCCTCCTGCAGCTCTCCCATCCCTGTCCTAAGCCCCTCCCACCAGTCAACCATGGGCATATGCACACACTTCATATGGTGTTTCCCATACATAGATTTATTTGATCTTATTTTATAATAGAGCAGGGTATTCTGGCTGATCAAGGCATTTTTCTAACTGATCAGTATCGGGTATTTTAAGCTATATAGAGCCCGATCCAGTCCTTTGTTCCATGTCAGCTGTCATACAGGTGTTTATATCACTAAGCTTTCATGTAGAGACACAGGGAGTGCAGCTATCAACAATCCTCAGCTGTCTGTCTTTCCTACACTCTGCTGAGCTTACATGTATGTGTGAGAGCAGGGACTTGGATCAGCCCACTGCAAAACACCACACACCATAAAAGACAGCAAAATATAGAATGAGACAATTTTATTTAGGTTTAATTTTTTTTTAATATTTATTTTGTAAATAGATAAATAAACAATTAAGGAACAGCCAGGATGTAGGGTTTTCTCCTTAATGCATTGCAGAGCTAATCAGTTATCAAGCATAGGCTATAGGCCTACATTGGTATGATTTTAATAACTGAAAAGTACTTGTGTGCACTGTGCAGATGTATTAATTAGGAAAATAGAAGTATCTAATTGGGACTCCGTATCAGTGGTTACTCAGCATTATCAAGATCGGGCCCATAAAAACTCAATCAGGACAAACATAAACATGAACTTGAAGTTGCAGGCAAGCCTTTAGCAGAAGGCGAGACTGTTAGTAACATTGTGTCTCTCTCTCTAAAACTCTTATTTATTGTCAGACTCTGTTCTAGACTCACTTTTTTGGGTTGCTTTGCAGTGTAGGCAGTTGTTGCCAATGCTGGAACTTTCCCTGCAGGATTCTTCACCACTGAATCAGGCTTTTATTAAAGGGACATGCATCTGCATTTGTAGAACAGCCAATAGGAATGCCTTCCTCCTGAAGTGACCTGTGATTGGTCAAAGTCTCCTATCACAAGCTAGATTTTCTAAAGCCTGAAAACAGAGCCAAGAAGAGGTGCAGATTTCAAGTTTTCTCTCAGCCCAGTTGAATTAAAACACGTTCAAGGTGGTTATGGGATTTTTGCCTAGTGGTGCAATAATTAAACTGCTTAACACACTTTTAAATACCATTGTTTAAAATGTGCTGAAATTACATGAACACATTTTTAGAATGGGGGTGTTGTCACTGTCAGGTTATCTGATAAGTCTGTGGATCTAAACAATTTTTATAAAAAAGTTCTTTGGGTTGTTTTTTCTTTCTCCATCAGACGGTGAAGAGACCTCGTAAGGTGTCGGTCCACTCACAGAAGCAGCCCCCCTCCCCAGGAGGAGAAAGTCGGGAATACGCCCCCTCTACTCACTACTACGATGCTGACAATGACAATGGCTGGTACCGTGATGAAGGCCGGGACCACACCATGGACAGCAAAGGATACCTGGACCCGGAGTACAGGGGAGGGCGGGACTCCAACCAGAGAGGGAGGAGCCGTGGGAGGAGCCAGGAGAGAGCCTCACCCAGCCCTGATAGATCCAGGAGGGACGGCAGCCGGGGACGAGCCCTGGACACCAGCGCTGAGCGTCACAGGTACAACAGCAGAGGCCGCAGCCCAGGGGACAACTACCGCATGGAGGACAAGTATGAGCGAGGAGAAGGAGGAGGAGGAAGAGGAGGGAGGTATAGGAGCAGGGACCGACTTAATGACAACCCTCCGTCCCCAGAACCCTCCAGAGAGCGGGAGCCACTGGAGAAACCCGTTAATGTCCTGCTGGTGAAGAACAGACCCAGTGAAGGTAAAACACATCGACTAGCTTTCACCATCACCCAATTCACTTAGACAAGCTTATGTTTATGACTGCAGATAAAACAATGAGAATCACAATTTTTTTTTAACAGATTGTGAATGTCTTTCGTTTTTACTTAAGACATTTACAATATTCTTTTTTTACTTGTTGCAGACAGAAACACAACAACCATCATCATGCTTTGTTTTCAAGTTTTCTACTACTGTTGTTACACATAGAAAGTATTAAAGTATTAACAAATGCCTCTTTAATGGAGTCCAGCAGTAACTGCAGCCATCAAAATGACTGAGATCACTGTAAATAATTCCACTGTAAAATAAGAGTCAAGAGCTAGCAGCACAGATGGCAGCAATATAGAAGCGTAGCACCCTCACCCCAGTTCACCTCTGGTTAACACTGTTAGCTCAGTTAGCACTGTTGTCATTGGTTAGCGCTGTTAATTGTGTGCAGACAACGCATGTGCTCTTAATTTTGCATAGAGTACCTTTAAACTCCCATAGCTGCTGCAACAGCACAGAGTTATTCCCATTGTGTATCACTTTACAGAGTGCAGTAACAAACCATTTGACTGCAACTGTAAACTGCATGTATGGTCACATGGTTAAGCTAACTTTAACACTATCTAACAGTGATATTTGCTTTTATTGCAAAACGCTTTTATTGGTCACTTGTTAACACCTCATCTTAATGCCGGAGAACAAATGATTTGTCCGTCCAGGCATCCAAATGATCTGCCGATCTGCATTCCCCTCCTATTTTGGTGTTTTTTATCTTTTGTGTGTGTTTGTAGAGTATGGTCTACGTCTGGGGAGTCAGATCTTCATCAAACAGATGACCAGCACAGGCCTGGCTGCCAAAGATGGGAACCTGCAGGAGGGAGACATCATTCTCAAGGTGCACACACAGTTATTCACAGTGCAGTCACACATCCATCACAGACAAGTCATCTAGCACAGTGGTTCTCAGCCTGGGGTCCTGGGACCCTCCAGGTGTTCCTGATATACATATGAGGGACAGAAACACCCCCTGGCTCCTTAATCAGAGCTGCCACAGCTTCTGACTGTCTGCACTGTGTGTCCGCGTGTGTGTGTCTGTCTGCCTGTCTGTCTGTGTGTATGTGTGTGTGCACAGATCAATGGGACAGTGACAGAGAACCTCTCTCTGCATGACGCTGGGAAGCTGATTGAAAAGTCGAGGGGGAAGCTGCAGCTGGTGGTCCAGAGAGACCACCGTCAGATCCTCGTCCGCATCCCCCCTCTCGCAGACTCCGACTCTGATAATGATGGTGAGTCACTGAACGCGTTACCTGACCAACTGGGTTAGTGTTAATTCACAGGGATGTTTGTACACAGCAGTCCTGCGTACAGCACACGATGAAGTAACTACAGGGTCTCCCTCAGGTCTGAAGTTGTTGTGGTGCTCTGGGTGGAGATACATCCTCTTTATCCTTGAACTTATTCCACAATCAGAGCACTACAGAAGACCCAGAGTGTCAGAAATGATCCTTCAATTAAATCAAAGCAGGGGGATAACTGATATGTGACCTCATATTACTTAGCTTCAAATATACATGGACTGCTGCAAATTGATCTTAGCAACCAAACTGTGAAAAGCCTGAGCTGTAGCAGATTTAGTAGGTCTAGCTCAGGAGGAAGTCTCAGCATAAAGCACGCTGGTGTAAGACTCAGATTAGAGTTAGGATTGGTCTTTCAGTTGTAAGAGTTTGCATGTCCCGTTAAATAGTACATTCATATGGTACAAACATGTATCGTATGTGCTGTTTTTAACTGACAAGGGAACAAAGAAATAGAGCTGCTCAGATCTGCCCCAAGCTGTGGGGGTTTAAGTGTGCCACCAGAATAATAATTGATTTTTCAAAGGTCAGTAGGTGAATAGAATCTGCTCCTTCACTGATATAATTAACATAACGATGAATAAATTAGCATTTAAGTTAGGCTGTGAAAACAGTAATTCATATTTATTGAATTCAGTTTATCATTATATGAACAGCAGCATACATATTCAACAACATTCAACACATCATACTATGAAAACCATCATGGAAATAAACAATTAGCTCAAAACAACATGTACACCAAAGGTTTACCTTTCAACAGTCTAAAAGCTGCAGTGACTGTTATTTTTCTGAACCACTTAGATTTGAAACAGAGTTTTTTAATCCTCCTCCCAGGGTGCATTCCTTCACAGAGTAGGAATCATCTCCATCAATGATCATAGCCTTTTTAAAGAGAGAGATGAAAGGAGTGAGCCGTCATTTTAGATGCACTCTGAACTATTTTTCTTTTTTTTTTCAGCAGTAGTCAGGCAACCAAATGTAACTGTGACAGATTTGAATGTGGCAGTCCAGCCATAACTGCTCTGCAAAACTGGAGCATAGCTTCCCTTAAAACTTAAAAAATCTAATCTGTCAAAATATTAAGATTGATTAAATTAAGTTTTGCAGAGATTGTAGTGCCAAGAAATCTAAATTCTTTCACATTCTCAAGCCATCCTTGTGAATGTGATATCTCACCATGAGGAAATTTCTTTAAATTTAGCACAAACATCCACTTGGATCTAGCAATGAACTGATTAGATTTTTTGTGGTCAAAGGTCAAGGTCACTGTGGCCTTGCATCAATCTCATTCTTGTGAATGCAATATTTCTAGAAGGCCTTAAGCGAGTTTCCTCAAATTTAGCACAAATCATAACAAATAATAATGGTATTATAATGCATAACGCAAAAACACTTTTCTGGCCCTTACTCAATGTCATATCTCAGGACCTGAGAGACATTTGGTCAGATACTGAATTGGTGACATTAATCTTGAAACTGCTGATTGTATAAATCTTCTGTGCTGCAGGGGGACGATGTGTGTAAAGCATCCATGTTTTCACAGACATGGATGTAAATTGTAAGTGCAATTTGAGTGTTGTGCAGAGGCATACAACAGCAAGGCGGTAATCCTAGTTATTATTATCATTATTATTATTATTATTATTATTATTAATAACAATTGTTTGTATACAGTAGAAGGAATAGAGCTGTGGAGGAAAGCAGGAACCCTGGGGGGTCATGATGTTAAAGTGGTGGTGAGTGGTAAAATGGTGTGTAGTGTTATTGAACCACTTGCTTCCTGTCCTACAATAAGAACCCAGAAATACAGAAAAAAGCCCTCACTTTCTGAAAAAAATCTCTGAAGACTTGCTAACTAATGTATCCGAAGGCCATACATTTATTTATTCATAAGTAAATGTATGAAGGCAAAATATTGAAAAAGGAATAAGTATTAGTCAGCATATTTATTTAAATTCAATTAGTTATTACCTTATTTTAACCACATCATTTAAACACAAACAAGAAATGTGCTTGATGAATTTTAAGTAACCAATGAAAAAAGGTGATAATTATTCCTTGTGACACACTTGAGCCTCCTTACCAAACACAGTATGATGAATGAAAGGATTTATAATTAAAGCAAAGTGTCCATTGGCATTATTTCAACTGTTTCCTAGTTACAATCATGTTTACACATACAAAGGTTGAAAATATCAGGCATTCAAGCAACTAAAAATACCACCTGAAATTAAGCAGTCTTAAGTTTCTGCTTGCAGCTGCTCAGCTTCTATGTATGACTGTAAAAAGAGAGGTTACTGGCAGGTCAGGATGTAATCAGGACCTTACTGCTGGCTGAGAGGTTCTTAGGAAAAACCTCCAGCCCAGTTGGAAACTGAACTGATCATATTGATTTAAAAGTGCTCATCTTGACAAGCAGAAGCGATCCCTGTAATCGCTCAAAAGTGCAATCTTTGTCTGTGTTTTCTCTTCCAGATAATATGTCATACTTTTAGATGAAGGACCACCCAAGACACAGCATGTGTAACACTGTTGCCTTTCTCTAAGCTGTAAAACGGCTGTGACCCAACCTGACTAAGTTGTAAAGCTTTCACACCTTTTGCACTTCTCTTTATACTGCTCTAAATCGTTTAACTTTTTAATACATGATTCATTTTCCTGAATAAATAAACACAATTTAATCATATCATGTACTTTGAATTGTGTGATTCATTAAGTCTAAAAGTTGAATAATGCCAGTGCAAGAAGTCAGTAAGCTGCCTTCAGATGAATGTGCTTCGTTTTACAGTATTGTCTGAATATTGAATCATGATGTTGCAGGGTGATGATTTATTTTTGTGAATACAGAATGTTGCATGACAAAGCGTGGCTCATAAAGTGGGTAAGATGTTGTTGAGTCTTCAGTGTAATAACATATTAATGATCTGTCCTAACAGTGTAGCAACTCGCCGTTGTCTGTCCAGGTGGTATATCTGAACTCTCATCACCTCCCTGTTGTCTCTTGCTGCATTTTCATTTCACGCAAACTCTCATTGCACACGCACACCTCTAGCTGCACTGATAGGCTCACCATAATTCACTGATGGCCCCAGCCTGGAGCCTGGAGATAGCCTGTGCAGACAACACTGCTGGCTGGGCTTGTAAGCATCTGTGTGGAGCGTGTGTACAGCTAAAGCTAAGGACAAAGAAGGGTCAAAACAGAAACAGTGATTCTCACCTAACATAAAAATTGTTCCAGTGCAGTCGCTCTCCTTTTTCCACACAGTGTTAGATTTTAAGTTAACATTTCTATATTTTCTTAACAATTTCCCAGAAAGTTTCAAGGACAGACCATTGTAATTTGGATCTACCTACAGTATAGGGAAAATAGGAATAATGTTCTGAGACACAGCACATATTAAATAGAAACTTTGGTATTTTTCAATCTGGACCCTTGATTGGCCATGTTTGTGTGTCTAAGTGACTAATGGAGAGAGTACCTTTAAGTTATTCTAAGTTTATACGGATCCAAACACGCAACTCCAGGGCAAAGTCCTGGGTGAAAATCTGTTTTTTTGTGACCCGTCCACCACCCCAACCTGCCTCCTTATTAGTACTTGCTGGTTTACTGCCAGAAGTGCATTGGTGATGTGATCACAGCCTTTCAAAGTACATGGGATTTGACAATTTTGGGTGCATTGCTTTTCATAGAAAAACCTATGAAACACATGTGAAACAGCCTGTTTCTTTACCTTGCACTTGATCTGTTTTGCCACTGTGTTTGACTAAGTCTCGCTAACGAGAAGTCTCATTCTGAAATCGTGAGATGTGACTTGTTGCATAAAGACAGCAACAGACCCACTGGTGAAAGTTGGAGAGAAAAGAGCTGGAAAGGGTTAGCTGTGGTGGAGCACAGAAAGCATAGCTTAGTGTTATCTAAAAGATTATAGAGGTCATGGCTGAATATTTTACTGATTTCGACAATGTGAAAAAAGTCTGTGAGATTTTACAACAGGACTTCTTGAGCAAGACTTCAACACACACAATGACAAACAGACTGGACAAGCAAAAGGTAAAGAAAACCTTCATTTTCTCCAAAGGGATCTTTTCCATAGTGTTGTCAAACACTTATAATAACAATCTGAGCCTGTCAGTGGCAAAAACAAGTACTTATAGTGGTTGTAAATCGAAGAACAATTGCCCCAAGTGGTTACATTGTGGCCTGTTTCAAAGCTGCTGGCTGCAGTGTTCTCTGTCAATACTGGACCAGTGTCAAAATTGTTGTTCCAATTTGCCACAAAGGCATGGAAAATAGGGTCCAAGTTAAAAAATACCAAGGCTTCCCTGTAAACACAGCACTTATTGAGGTGTTTAACAACCACAAACTGGTATTATAGTCGCATACTGTAATGTTAGTTGTGTCCAGTTTATAGGCTGTTTTCAGAAGTTGTTCAGTGGTATTTCCTTAAGAGAACTATTCAAATCTTAATGGCTGCAAAAACTGACAGAGATTTATTTAATCACACATAAAAATACATTTATTTAAGGAAATACTATCCTCCATGTTTGTTGAATTATATGCTTGCTTGAAATAAACCATTCTATAGACAGACAACTTCATTATTATTAGTACAAACAGGGAAGTCAGAGATGGTGAACTGACTCAATTTGTTTGCTACATTAGCTAGGATTAGCTTCTATATGCTTCTGACCAAAAAGATTTAAAAAGTTCAATAGCGACACGTCTTTCCAGTCTGGTCTAGTTTTCATTGAAATACCTTCGTACTTGAGAAGGATGTTCCAGTGAAAACTGTTGATAGCAAAGTCAGTGGCTCTTCATCATAAGTTTTGTCGATACTTTGTCAGAACAGTGTTGACCCAGCTCTTTTTCTCAATTATTTGGGCACAATATAAAATACAATCTAATACAGCAACACCACAGGGTTAACGTACAATCCAGAACCAGCTTAGTCAAATAACTATGTTGTAAAGCAATCACTTTTTCGGCCTGGGGGGTCTGTAGTTAGAGTCAAGATGTCTATCAGGAGATGAAGAGGGCATGTTCACCTGAAAATACACAGATGCACTCCACCCTGCCATTCACTGCAACACTGACTAACAACTAAACAATCACCCAGTAGTGAATCTATGTAAAATGGACATGAATCCCTCAGTCTAAGTAAAAGCACCAATAGGTTGTCTGTTTCTGCTGCTCCTGCCATGGATTAATACAAAAACAAGATTACACATGTAAAGTGTCACTAGCAGCTGCAATGATAATTACACCCCACATTATGAAAGTGTCAGGTGGAAGAGGATCTAGCTATTCTTAAGCCTCACAGTTGTGTTGCCGCCTGAAGGTGCTACTAGAGGAAAGGTCATGGAGTCATTTAAATGAAAAGGGTTCATCCTCTGAGTAACATGAATGTACTCAGAAGTGAAACATGTTGGAAAAAACACCACATGAAATAAAGTTGTAAGCAAAAGGTATAATATATAAAATTTGAAGTATTATGTATAAAAGTGTTTCTTGACTTTTTTGAGCACTGGACCCTTTGTCCTGGGGGGTTAAGTAACACAGACATATCTGAAGCCCAGTCAAAAATACCAGATCAGGCTGATTGATATCTACTGCATATGAAAAGCCTCCAGTGCACATTAGATTTGTGGCAGAGATACCTTTGGAGCGCCTTTTTTAATCTAATAAAGGTAATTTTAAAGGAAAAACATATCAGTATTTGTCTGGTTTTTAAGAGACTAACTGAAACATTACCATCACCACCAAGGACCACCAGAGGTCGAATGCTTAGCTAAGAGACAGTGGTGTATGGGCATCTGTCTTTAGCCCTGTTTGTGCAGCTACTTGTTAAATTTCAAATATTTCTGCGGTAGAGATTGAAATTGGTAGAAATGTTGAAATGTAGAAATGCTGATGGTGGCGCTAGGGGAAAGGTTAAGGTTCGCCAAAAACAAAACAACTCATTCTGTTGGGACCAGGAATATCCAATCTGTCCTGTCTGTTGTGAAGATATTCTTGCTGTGGAGTGTGTGATGGACGCACTGATGAGATAGACCGGCCCATATCGTCATCCTCATGTCCTGCCTCTAGAGGGCAGATGGAGAAAAACTCTGGTTCTTTGTGATGGAGTCTTTCACACTATTACACAGTCCAAAGTTGGTATTGACATAAATGTAAATGATGGATGTTGTTTTTGACATATTTGGCTGACAGTAGCCCATATCAGGTTTGACATGTTATCTTCACATTTATCTTTTTCTGTCTCTCTCACCATCTGTTTTACATTGTCTCTCTGTCTTCCATTTCAATGTCTCATTGGTGATTTTCAAACTCTAGCACCTCTGGTTACAGCCCTGCATGCAGAATGTCTCTCTAACCCTAATCCAACTAATAAATTCGCACTAGATCTCACCACGTGAAATATGGCTGTACCAGACCCCCAGCTGACCCTGCCCCCCTTTCCCTCTCTCTTCTGAGCGATGATCTCTTTTTGTCTACTGGTTGATGACGGCGTGTTGTCTTCCGGGGAACAGATTTCTTGGCACTCTTTTATTTGTTCTCTTTTATGTGGTTCCCTTGCTTGTCCTCTCACACCTGAGTCCTCAAATGTTGCTTCTGTTTCTGGTTTCTTGGTGTACTGGCTCCTGTTAAAGCTTCTGTTGTCTGCCTCCCTACCCCTCTACCCTCAGAGCAGTGTGCTGCGTGTCACACTCTGACGGATAAAAGCAGCAAAATCAAAGACTCTCCCACCCATGTTCACTTCAAATGAAAAGAAAAAAAATATCACAGGGACCAAATGAAAGCCAGGCGCTCTCTGTGGAGAGCCGGACTGTGTGTAAGCACTTCGGACCAGCTTGTTTTTGGGTTCTAAAGCAGTAGAGATTGTCCCTTGAGGTCAGAGCTGCCCTCATACTGGCATTGCAGCCGTTGCCTCATTGATCTTTAGAAAGCATTTCTTGAAAGTGTCTGAACATGAATTAGTCTTACTGCATCTCTTTTAAGTTACAATCTTTAAGATATACAGTATATCAAACCTCATTTTTGATAGTACTCATGGCCAGCAGGTTTTCAATAGCATTCAATATGCGTCCATCCATCTTTCTTCACTTATTTTAATGTGAGCTAGCAACAGCAGCACACCAGTTCAGACGTCCTTCCCAGCCGCATCCTCCAGGAACTCTTGGGTGTTGCAAGGTGTGTCCAGGCCAGATGGGACATCATTCCTCTAAAGCCCCAGACACACCAAACCGACTTCTAAGAACTAGTGGCAATGAAAGCCAACTGCTGCGTCACCTCACATTGCCTGTGTCTTAGCTAAAAAGTTGCACATGAACACAACGCAGAGACTGCAGTGGACAGCCAACCAGCCAACAGCATGCGCTCTGTGCCCGCATGAGAGGAAATAACTCTCCACACCAGCAGACAGTGTTGGTCTGTATTCATCA
The DNA here is from genome assembly GCA_019142605.1 of Cephalopholis sonnerati. Lineage (NCBI taxonomy): Eukaryota > Metazoa > Chordata > Actinopteri > Perciformes > Serranidae > Cephalopholis > Cephalopholis sonnerati. The sequence goes on along the minus strand of JAGQAX010000007.1, from coordinate 5,988,276 downwards.
TTCAAAATGAGAAACCGGAAGAGCGCCTTGATGCTAGTTAGCCAGTTAGCACATTAACAACACAATCCAATGTTAAAAGAACAGGGCATATTTACAGTGCGCCAGTGAACATTAACACGAACCATCAGGAAAAGTTTCTGCTAGAGTTAAATGGCTAAAGAAAAACAATCCTTACCTTACCTACCCCATGTGGGCCGATGAGGGGCAGCAGTGTGGGACACACCGCACCAACTAGGGTGATAGACACTCACCCACAGCCCAACATTGATGGCCAGCCATTGGCTTGGTGTGTCAGGGCCTAAATATGTTCTGGGTCTGCCCTAGAGAGGCATCTGGAGGACATCCTAATCCTAAGCAAACTTAATTACTTCATGGTGAGCCCATGCATCATGTGAAGGAAACTCATTTTGGCCGCTTGTTCTTTTGGTCATTACCCACAGCCCATGACCATACATGGTCAGCACATTTGTATTGTGCATTTACTTCTCTAAAGCTTTGATTTCATTGTTGCTGGCCAAGTCCTTTCTTGTGCAGGATTTGGGATGGAAATCAATGGCTGCCTGGAAGATCAGAAAATAATATAAAAACATTCAGTGTTTTTACAGAAATTTCAACCATAATGCTGTTTTTACACAAATTATTTCTGGACTATGAATTTTGTTGGAGTAACAGCTGCTTTTATCCTGAGTACTGAGCTGTGGCACCAGAGTTTGTCCTCATCATTTTGACGAAAACATCTCTAATAATGTCCTTACCCTGTCCCAGGTGATAATTAGCTGGTGGTGGGGCTTCTTGAGGCAGCCTTTTTCTACTGCTGGTGGTGGTGGTGATGGGTGATTTAACTTGAAAGAAGCTTCTCTAACTGACACGTTTGTCTGTTTGTCTGTCTGTCAGACATATCAGAGATGGAGTCATACCATTCCTATTCTCCCCCAGAAGAGAGGAGGTCCCGCCAGTCTGACCTGTCCTCCCACTCTTCTAATGAAAGAGACAACCCCAGGTAGGATGGCTGGAAGTTTTGATCAATAAGTTGAAATCAAGAAAATGCAAAACCTGAAACAACTGACTTCCAGTTTGGTTATGTAGATGTGTGACCTAACTTGATATGCCCTCAAGGGCTGCGTAATTGACTTGACTTAAGTTTGTCTTGATTGACTTGAGTCTCACGTTTGACTTTTCCAAAGACATCAAAATGCTCTGATGAGCAATAATTGAAGTTATCTAATTAGGTATCTTGTTAGTTCCTATTGCCGTCTGAAAATGTATGTGAGCTTTTACTGTATTCTTGTACACGTCCTGCCGTACATGAGCTAAGTTAGCGCACTCAGGCTTTAATCAGATGCTGTTACATCTTGTAGTCCCTTTAAAGTCTCTCATCCTGTGTGTGTGTGTGTGTGTGTGTGTGTGTGTGTGTAACAGGGAAGAGCCCATGAGGACAGCCAAGATGTCAGCCATGGCCTCCCCGTTCAGAGTACCTGAAGACCCCCAAGCCCCAGCCGAGCTGAACAAAGACACACCGCACATTGAGGAGCCTCCAGGTTATCACTCACAACACCATCCATCTCTGGCTACCATGGCAGGGTCACAGTCCTCACATTAACACAATCCAGACACACAACCATAGATTACATATAGCTTTTTGAGCAAATGTAAGATAGCTTCTTGCAATAAACATCCCAATGCCCAGAATAAATGTTGGAATTGTACATTTCTGCAAACCACAAATGTGTTTGTCCTTTATTATGTAGCATATACATTTAAACTTTACATTTCAGCAACACTGTGGTTAACGCATGGTTTGTTTGCACATAAACCCTTTGGTTATGGTTAGGAAAACTTCATGTTTTGGCTTTAAATACCTAGTTTTGGGGGCACAGACCTCGCTAGAAATGCAGCAATGTTTTTTTGTGGCACTATCCCCCTGCAAAAACAGACGGTTCGTTAAAACACAACCAGTTTTGTTGTTTGTTAGTCTTGGACAGTGGTCTACAGCTTGGTAGGTGTCTCTCCTAGGTGTCGCACTATCCACCTCCTGATGACAGAGTCAGTTCATATACTGTGTCTCTGTAGAAACGTTAATATAATAAGTATGAAAGGTACAAATGAAACATAATTAATGGTCAGCATAAAGCAACTATGCCAACATTTTCGTCTGGTGACTGGGCTGGAATAAAAAAAAGCATCAGGTTGTAACAAACATGCCAGCTAACAAATTGCCTGATTACATAGTTACAAAGCAATACCAGCATTATTTATGGTCGTGTTTGTATTTAACTGATGAATCTAATTCCAATATTCACTTTACTTCAACTCCTGACAAAAATATCTGTCTCTTTAGATGCTAAATGTTCCATTATGTTCACCTGCTAGTCTCTAAAAGTGTCTGTCTGCTGCTTGCTGCTGAGCAGCTAAAGAGACAGTTGTTTTAACAGAGCTATATCCCTGAAAACAGCTTTAGCTGCTGCTGAAAACCAGGTTGACGAGAGTAGAGTTGCAGGTTGTGTAGCTAAAACAATGAACTAAAGAGGCTAAAAGTGTTTGTTACTACAAGCAAAACCTTCACATCAAAAGCAGTCCTTTGATCCACTGCTAACATAAAAAAAATATTGATTAGTGCAACTTTGAAACCAAATCTCAGCTCAGATTTGGAGCTGTATCGACCAATGGACTGCAGTGTTCACAGCTCCACCTTTTAGTGCCAGATCTGTGTGCTAGGTACCCCAACAGAGGGATGACCAAAAATGGGGACAGTAAGGAATGGTTCCATTGGTACCATCCACAACTTTTCACAGTGAACACGAAAAAAAAAGTGTACCGAACTGAACTGAACTGAACTGAACCGTACCGGAGTGCTTGGTGGAAACGGGGCTTATTTCACTTTCTCAAAGAAAATCTGAATCAACTGCTGCTCTCTAAACTCTGACAGTCCATTCTACATCATTTTTCTCCAGTAAAAGGCTGCCTTTAAACCCTCTGGTCATTTCCAAAGCTTTATTATACATTTACATTTACTGACATAACATGTTGGTGTAAGCATAAAAGATATTAACAACACTCTCCTGATGTTCTAATCAACAGCTGCTGTAACAGCCACACCCAAGATTCTTCTCCGACCAAGTCCAGAAGATGAGAAAATATACGGGTGACTTTTTTTCTTCTCTCCTGACAGTTATTCATACTTTTACTTTTCCTTGTGTTGTTCCCCCCTTAATTATGTGTTATTCCTAATCATGTGAATAGGTTTGTGTATGAGACCAGAGTTATTCTGAGGCCTTCACATCCTCAGTATGTGAAGCCACTTCAACCCACACTAATTGTGCCAACTCAAGGAACGTACAGTATGCATCATGTCTCTGGGCACTGAATACATTGGAAATGATGATGATATGGCTTGAGCTCTGCTCTGGGTATTTTGAACAGCAGTGCTGGAGGAACTGTCTTCAGCTTGACTCACTGTTAGTGGTGGGGATGTATAAAAAAGTGTATACAGTCAGGTGTATTTTAGACTCTGGTTGACATAATGACATGACACATAAAGACCTCCTACACAACTCCACAGCAGCATATAATGATGTCACTTCTTTCCACAGTGTAAAGGTCAAATCATTACAGCTATGAGCAGCAGTTGTGCTCACCCTGCTCTGTAACACTAACTATGCAGTGTGTACTGTACTAATTGCCATATAATACTGTTTTGGCAGTTAGCATCAACCTGCTCTCATTTCTACATCATCAAATACAAACACTCTGTCACGCCCCTCAGTGTTCCTCCTAGCAACACACAAGGACAGCCCTTTGTGTGTCTATGTGAAGCACAGCTTAATCACTTTGTAATGTGTAGTTGATGTGATGAAAAAGTCAGGCAACAAAACTTGGCTAGGTGTACAAAAAAAGGTCATGTTTTGGTTTAAGATAAGTATCTTTGTTACATGACATGATTAATTTACATCAGTGTGTGACATCTGTAAGTGACAACTGCACATAAATTACGTAATGTTAAATTAAAACAATGGTAAAATTTTGTTTCATACACGACGTAGGTATGTTAATTACGTTAAATAACCTTGACTTTTGGTTTCGAATGGGACACAAACTCTGGCCTTCATGGTGAAAGTCCAGTTTTGTCTGACCTATCCACCTCCCCTCCCTCCTACCCTGGGCAGACTTTCTTGCTCTTTATACTACATCAGTTATTCTCAGTGTCAAGTACTGCCATGGATGGGTTCACGTTGAAGTTAGTTGAAAGCCTGGTGTGTCTCATTAAAAGGATCTGTTTGGTGTTGATATCACACACTGAGTGGAGTGAAAAAGTGTCCGTAATTGACAACCTGAGAAAGACAACAGACAGTTTTTATACAAGAACTCATGTACTTTACTTTTGCTTACTAACAGTCAATGGTGGAAGAAGTATGCAAAGTCTTTAGTGATCCAAAAAGGATAAATATACTATAAAATACCCTGGCTAGTGAAACTACAAACATATCAAAAATTTAAACCAAAAGTACTCAGTATGCAGAAAATGGCTACTTCATGCTTTTTTTCTTGTATATTAATGCATTAAAATTAACTGTTTCGTTTTCAGACATGAAGTCAATTTTTTTTTTTAAAAAGATGAGAAATCAGTGAGGTCAGCGGTGTGAGTAAGTCAGTGTGTTGTGTGGAAAAGGTGGTGTGTGGATGCTGGCAGACATGATAAAGGAGCCAAACCCGGTGAGTGGGTAGTCTCCCTGAGCAGATTGAGGTGACTGCTTGGGTAGTGTCAGGAAAATTAAATACTCAAGTAAAGTAATACCTTAATATTGGAAACAATAGAAAACAGTTGGGATGAGCTCCAGTACTTTAACTTAAAAAATAAAAATCCTATTTTTATTCCCCGTAGACAATGTTATGTGACATGAAACTCTGGTGGCTGAATGAGCAGTACAGACTAGGTATCTGGTCCATACAGCAGAGTGAGATGACTTACTGTCTTGTAAATGAGTAGTGTTGTTCCCACTTGTGTGCCTCAGTTCTCTTAACACTGACCCAGCTAATTTAATGATGTATTTCTCTGTGGATGTCAGCACTGGAGGAAAAGAGGCTGCCAAGGTACTGTAGGGAAGCTGATCCATGTTTTCTAAAAGGTTAAAGGTAAATGTAGAGCAGGAGAAGTTACCTTTGACAGAAAAAAAACAATAAAGCAATAAAGATGGCAGTGTTGAGGAAACTGAAAACAATCTGTAGCTAAAATCAGCTCACTTTCGAATTCTGGGTCAGTTGTGGGCGTTTTGTTCTCAACCGCAATGATGAAGCGTTTCAAAGCTCTGAGTCATGCCTCTAGCTGGCTCCTTCTCCATGGCAAACTTTGCTAATGAGTATTGTAGTTTCAGAGTCATGGTTTCTCAAAAACAAAGCTGAAATAAATATGTTTTCATGTGTAGCATACTGCCATTTTAACATCTATCAAAGGCAAAAACTTGCATTGAGGGATTTATGGCAACAAGTATACTGACAGTAAATATGTATATAACTAATGGGGAAAATAGCTTTTGTAATTAGTCCAGTATGGAGGAAAAAGAGACTGTAATATAACCACTTGGGCATGTTTGCACTGTCAGTGTACGTCCACTAAAAGTGCTTGTTTTTACAACTGACATGTTTAGATTATTGTTTTAGTTGTCTGACATCTTATGGAGCATATTTCTACAAACAACCTTTTGTTAAAGAGTAAGCTTCTTTTTGTTTAACCTCTAACAGTCTGACATCACTATTGCCAAACTCACCAGACTCCATTTAAATAAACACAAATTTTATCATTGTAAAACACACTTTATTCAGATATAACAGACTAACTAAGTAAAACTCACAAAAAAAACTATCACCTGGTTTGGTTGAAACTAGTCCTTAATTCACCCAGTTAGATATGAAAATATGCTGCCCCCATCCACGCTAAAATTACTGTTTATTTAAATGGCAAATGGTGGAATTAATGATTTGGGACTGTTTCTGCTTAAACAAAAAGGATCTTACTCTTCAACAAACAGGTCTATCTCTGTGGGGATTCTTTCCATAATGTTGTCAGACACTTTTAATAACAATCTGAGCCTATCAGGCAAACACAATCACTTTTATTGGATGTACATTGACAGGTAAACAAGCTCTAAGTGGTTACATTGCAGCCTGTTTTCCACTGACAGCTGCAATGCTTTCTCTGAATACTGAACTGGTTTCAAAAATTGTTATTCCCATTAGTCAGATTGTCACAAAAGCACGGGAAAACAGGGTCCAGTTTCGAAATACCAAACTTATCCTTCAAGATGGTGAGTTCCGAATGACTGAGTGACTTGTTATCTAGTGTTGAGTTAAAGTTGTGCGACTGGCATGCATTTTACATCTTATTTACAGCCCTAGTGGGATATGTTGGTGTTGGTCCCCTAAATATGTTACCTACTGATGTTGACCATATTTACATGTGGAAGAATAAAAAAATTTTGAAAAATGGGTGGGAGATACAGCAAATCAACACAGCCATAAACATATGAGGATATACCCTGAGGCCACTGCAGCAGTTTTTCAGACACAGATATGATACGTACTGCCCCATCAAACAGGTGCACATGGCTGAAATTGTAGTTCAGTCAGGAGCACATTAGTCAAAGAAAACTTTATTTCCATTTGCAATTTGATATTTGGCAGTATGGCTCTGTTCTGGCACCTCACTGCCCTTCCAAGAGCCTACGTGGAAAGCCAAAGGCAGAAGGAGGAACCCTCCCTATGCCTACATGGAAAGCTTAAGGCAGAGAGAGCACACCTCTCTGCCCTTTCACATGCATACAAGGAAAGCCTAAGGCAGGGAGAGCTGCGGAAAAGACCCTCCGCGTACAGAACAGAGCAAACGCCAATGACAAACAGAAATGACATTGATAAGTCAGACACAGCATTAAAAAAGGAGGAGCTGGGGTAGAGGTGGGTTAAAGCAGCTTGCAGAGGAAACAGCAACAGTAGGCAGGCTAAAGCAGTTTAAATAGGGCGCCCTGAATGAGATTTGCCAATTGTACAGAAAGAAATTGTTTGATCCATCTGCTGACTCCCCTCTATCAATCAGTTGATTGGGCTGCTTGAAATCAGCTGATGTAGCTGGGATGTGAGCTGAGCTTGACAACATGGCCTGCCTGAACTAACTCTCGGCTCAATTTTGCTCATATTTGCAAGGTCACACAGCATATATTATGTTAATGGCGGCATGTGTTTCCCCTCCTGCAGACCAAACACAGTGATGGTGAACTTCCAGAAGGGAGACAGCGTGGGGCTGAGGCTGGCAGGAGGAAATGATGTTGGCATCTTCATAGCTAGTGTTCAAGAGGGAAGTCCTGCTGAGGAGGAGGGCCTGCGCATCGGAGATCAAATCCTAAAGGTAAACTGCTTAAGACAGAATTTATTTCCATTTCTTCCATTTCATAAACAATAATAAGCTCAAAGAAGCCACAGTTCAAATTATAATGTGAATGTGAGTTTACAGAAGAAAAATGAGTGTTATCACCTGAATAGCAAACAGTCCTAATGATTGTACCCTTTGTTTGCATGTTGAAGGTGAACAATGTGGATTTTCAAGGTGTAGTGAGAGAGGAAGCAGTGCTCTTCCTGTTGGAGATTCCTAAAGGGGAAGTGGTCACCATCCTGGCACAGAGCAAACCTGACGGTAAAACATTCCCTCCACAGAAACATTGTCATTGGCATCAAGAACACAGTTCATCCTTTAACCAATTACACAACTTTTCTTTGTCTACAAAAGGAGCCACCTGGCATCCGGTACTATCATCAAGCTAAAGGTTCCATTTTTAGTCAAGTTAAGGCAGGTTATTGTGACATTTAATGAGCACATGCTCCTCAGAAGATGAACTTTTCTTATTTTCAGTCTCCTATAAGTTTTCTGCTTTTGCCTCTTCAAGCTAAAATGTTATCATTTCTTTTAAGATATCATAATTTAATAATTTTAGGGATGACCATGAAGTTTACTGAGCATATTCATGCTCCCAAGTAAGTCATTTTGGCTTTTACAACCTCATAGTTTTTCTCTAGTATCACCCTCAGGACAAACTTTATATTTTTTACAATTTTAACCCATCTGCTGCACACACACTGTCCTGCTGCCCCAAATACTCACTAGAGCACCAAATGTGGATTAATCTGCTGCTGAAAATAGTCCCCAACAAATTCACTATTTACTCCTGTTTGAGTAACATTTGTTAAAATCTATGACCAGCTGTTTAAAAAAAATACTGAGCCTTTTTTCATTGCTTTTAAAGATTTACATCTGTAGTAGGAGCCACTGGGCTTGGAGCTGAGAACCACACACAGGCAGGAAAATGAAAAAGTATTGTAGTATAGTAGTTCTTTGAATACAAGAATAATGGAAGGTGTTAATCTGAGCAGTTTAAATTGACTTTGTTGAAGGCGTGTCAGCTACTTGTGGAATATCCTAGAACACAATGTACTTTCCCATAATGCACTGCCAGCTGTCACACTCACACCTCAGGACCATCGTCTCTCTCTCTCTCTCTCTCCCGCTATCTCTCTCTCGCTCTCTCTCTCTCTGTTGTTTCCATTTAATGATGGAGATACCAGCTTGGTCCCCCAAGGCTTTTAGACCAGATCAGGCTAGTTTTGGTTCAGCCAACCGTGACACACATGGGCACATGCCTCCAACTGTGTTACATAATCGGCACATTGGCCCCTTGAGCTTGTGGATCTGAAAAAAGGGGGCTTTGGCCTTTTTATTGGATAGATCTATTTATAAAGCAAAAGCACATCACACAATGAAGCAAAGCACTGACCTGATAGGAAAACTGTGTGACTCTTCAATGCCCAGCACTGTTGAGAGGACATTTAAGGTCATCAGTGTGAGCTGGCAGGCCCTCACGTAAAAATAGTGTGGTAGTGGATGAGATAAGAAAGGTCAGGGTGGTGACTGTAAGGCTCATTTTGGATAGGAAGGAATTTTGGATGATGCAGTGAGATTTAAATTTCTGGACAAATACAATCTATACAAGGTCCTCACAAGCACAGTAACACACATGTATGTGTATTTGTACATTTTCACAAGTTGAAACTTGTCTCAGTTATAATGTAATTTCTTAAAGGGATAGTTCAGATCTGTTGAAGTGGGGTTGTATGAGGTACTTATCCATAGTCAGTATATTACATACAGTAGATGTCAGTTGACATGCCCCCAGTTTGGAGAAGCAGGCTTGAGTCTGAAACAGCAGCTAAGCAATATTGTGCTGTGCAGGGGTCAGAACAGAACACATTTTAGACACCTACAAAAAAGTCCCACCTAAAATAATATCAGTTTATGTGTTTGCTTCATTTAGAATATTTTCACCACCTTACCTTGCGGTCAGACAGCAGTTTCCAATGGGAAGCTAAAGCCGTTACATCACTCTGTTCAAAACCTGACACCACTGAGAAAAATAGTTATTTAACATTGCTAAACATGGGGGCTGCTGGTCAACTGCTGCTTCGATCAGTTATTTTGTTTGCATTATTATGTGACTTTGGTGTTTAAAACGGTTGGATTGGATTCATCAAAATCACACAATAACACTAACTAACTGATTGAGGCAGCGGTAGACCAGCAGTTCCTATGTTCAGCAAGCTTAAATTACTGTTTTTCCCAATTGAGTCTGGTAGCTTGGTCTGGTAGTTGTTGACCCCTCCAGCCCTGAAACAAGGAACAAGTCACAAACACCGATCAGAGGACTCCTGACACCTTGTAGTTTTTGCCTGATATTAAATTTAGCAATGTTTTGAGGGTTAAAGGAGACATACAATTGAATATCATCCACATAGCAGTGATAAGATACACTTTTAAAAGTACTAATTTTCTGCCCAAGGATATACTGTACACTGCAAACAAAATAGTACCCAGGGCAGGACCTTGGGGAACACAACAAGTTGTTACGAATATTTACACCTAATAACTAGCACCTGCTGACTGAACCAACTTACAAGAGTAGCTTGCTGCAAACATGTATGAAGCATATGGATTCTTTCTTGCCTGCTCACTCCCTGGAATCTCCATGGAGTACGGCAACTTCATGGAGGTTGACAAGACTCCTGAAAGTTACTGTTCCTGGCTAAGAAATAGTCTAACACATAACCTCTGGTAAAACCACAACATGTTGTTTTTGTATTCAGATTTTTGTACTGATTAAACAAATGAGATCTGTCAGCTTAATTAGTGAGTGGTGGAGGTGCTGGTAGGTTGATTTTGTTATCCTTTGATGGTATTTTAAAAAGTGCACCCAGATTTGTTAACAAATTAATTTGTAACTGACTAGTTTTTAAGGACCTCGTAACGGCTTCACAAATGCCTGATGCAACCCAATCCTGCACCATGATAACACATGGATCAGGCTATTTTTTTTTTTTTCTTGCTAAAGCTGCTGTTTCAATAATGACTCCTTGCCAGAATACTTTAAGATGATCATTAAAACATTTGGAATGGATAAAAAACAAACAAACAAAAAAAAAACAGTCCTGTGGACTCAAAGCCACTGCTCAGAATAATTCAGGTAGTTTTTGAAGGTTTTTGGAGGAGTACTCAACTAGAGGAAGGTTATGCAAGGGCTTTTGTTTTATGTATTTTATCAGTGTGAGATGAAAGCAGACTGAATATATGCTGCAGCTGAGTCCACAGTGTGCAGCCAGCCAGTGTTGGCAGCAGTGGATTATAGTCAGTATGACTGTTGCCTCTGTTGGTCCTTTTGGGTCAGCGCTTTGTCGGACCACACATATCAAATCAGGAAGCCTCGCAGGAGCCTGGAGCAGGCTGCAAAGTGTATTTCCATGCAACAGTCACACAAATATGCACATTTTGTTTTGATTGTGCAAATAAGACTGGAAATTTGAGCACAGGAGTTCATTCCTGACCTTTGAGAACAGTGCATGTAACAAAATAGTCTAAGCTGAAACTACTCCACTTACTAGTTTGAGATTTCAACTGCACACATAGACATTATGCAGCAAGTGGAAATGGCTCAGTTGTCATCACGAAACCCAAAAGTGTAATTTTGGATTTATGATCACAAGTAATCTTATAGGGGGAGATAGTAACCGCTGTGTTGATCATTGTCTCTCCTGGGCTTCAGGGCTATGAGAGCTCAAACAACACAACACAATACTACAGTTCACTGTTTAAGTTGAGTTTATATGGGGCCTGTTATTATTAATAATCAAAATAAGAGCTCTGTCAATTAATGAGTTGGTTAGTTCAGGATACCCGTTAGATTTTTATTGTAAACAAGTGTAACAAAGTTATGTTTTCTTTCAGTGTGTTACTCACCAAAACTGACTGTGTGTTGAGCTCTAACAAATATGTTGAGTCCATATCCTTCATCATAAAACAAGTATGTTTAATCCAGCATTGTTTACATCCATGCTTGCTCAAGTCCTCTTCTTTCCTCGCATATTGCAGCACATGTTGACGTGTTTCCGCCACCTGTAGATAGGTGAAATAGTGTGAAACCAGTGGTAGGTGTGTGTATTGCATCACTCACGTGCACACAATATGCATATGCATTCTCACATGTATGCACACAAAAATGAAACAAGGACCCACCCACAGCTTCATAGCACTACGAGATGTCAAAACCTCCACAGGGCATCTTTAATGGACATGCCACATGAAACATGCCAGAGAAAATAAATCTGATCAGATTGTTGGGATTCACTGGACCACAGATGATTTGTCATTTGTGAAAATCTAAACTGGACATGTGAAGGCTTTTCCTCCTGAGATGGAGAGACCTCATGTTCTTTGTTCTTCAACAAAGACAGTTATCTGACACCCATCTCAGCAGGATGCCCACCTCACACCTCTTTGAGAGACGAGTCTCAAAACGTGATTGGTTAGTGCTTTTACAGTGTCATGTGACTCTGTGATGTCATCAGACACACTGTAGAAGTTTTTCTCCATTCACTACACACTCTCTCTTGCTCTTGGGGCAGCCAAGCCGCTCACACCTCTTCCCTTCTGGGCCCTGGACCAGCCCAGATGTGCTTTTTGTCCCGAACCATCAAGGGAAGGAACAAGATCATCTCAGTAAGAACTTTGGTTCCCACATCATCAGTTGTTTTAACTTCAGGATTTTTCAACCTGGACCCTATGGGAAACCTTTTGCAATGTGTGCATATGCATAATGTTATTGTTACTGTATTTTATTTTATATTGACCAATAATTAACTTGTTTTCAAAGGCTAGCTTTGATATTTCTCAACGTGGACCCTATTTTTCCTGTTGTTTTTGTTTCTTAGTGATTAATGGAGACAACAATTTTTGAAATTGGTCCAGAATGGAGCAAACGACTGCAGCCAGCAGCAGCAAAACCAGCTGCAATGTAATCCCTGCTGGCAACTGAGAATCATCAATTTATGTCAAATAAAAATTCTTGTTTTTGCCACTGACAGGCTCACACTGTTATTAAAAGTATCTGACATCATAATGAAAATGATCCCTACAGAAGTCAACCTTTTTGTAAAAGAGTAATATCCTTTTGGTTTAAGCAGAAACAGCCCCTTTGTCAAACACACCAGACTCCATTTAAACAAACAGCAATTTTAAGTGTGAATAGAGCCAGTATGTTTTCAAATCAAACTCATTGAATTGAGGGTTTATTTTAACCAAATCAGAGTTGTTAATTGTTGAAAAGACGAACCAAGACAGCTTTTGTGAGTTTTATGTTGCTTCTGTCAGCTGTACATAAAGTGTGGATTATTATGTTAAAATGGATGCAGACTGCAGCAGTATCAGCCTTCACTTGAACTTGGAAAAAGAATGATAACCTCAAGAGCTTCAAACAGAGTTTAGTGGTCAGTGGTTTAATGTTAATTTCTCTTTCTTTCTCACTTTTTGGTCTGTCTAGTCTATAACGATATCTTGGTGTCGGGGCGTGGAGACTCCTTCTTCATCCGGACCCACTTTGAGTATGAGAAGGAGACTCCTCAGAGCCTGGCCTTCAGCCGGGGGGACATCTTTAAGGTGGTGGACACACTGTATGATGGCAAGCTCGGCAACTGGCTGGCAATTCGTGTTGGCAAGGACAAGCAGCTGCTGGAGAAGGGCATCATCCCCAACAAGAGCAGGTAGGGCCATCAGTTGCTCCCTTTTTAGGGGCTTACAGAGCCTATGAATTTTATTAACCTCACCAGCATCACCAAAGACCAAGGGCTATAATCACATGCTGATGCCCAGCAAAAGCAAGAGTTTTTTTTTCCTCTAAAATAAAGGTATTCTGAATTTTAAAGTTTTGACACATTAATTTTCACTGATTTCAGAGGTCCAGAACAATGCCAAGAAAATAAATCAACATAAATACATTTCAACAAGTTCTCCATAATTTAAGAAAAGCATCATACATTTACAAACAGATGTGACTGCAGTGCCAGTGGAATCCAAATGTTCGCAGTGAAGCTGCTACTGCAGTAGTCCATAGGTTCACTGCTGGACTGCTGGTTGATGAATGCATATCTCTCTCTCCATTCCTTCTTGTTTTTTCATTAACTCCCCTTTTCTTTGCAAATTTTGACATTACCTTGTTGCTATGATCAGAAAAAACATTCACACTTCTAGTGATTTGATATACATGAGTGCACATACATGATTGCAGTTCTGCGTTGTCCTGCAAACTGCAACGTGTATTGCACACTGTACCTACATGTGTACTGTACATGTAGTGCACATGTTTTACTCTGGATTGATTCGAAGTCTGATCCATAGGTGGACCCTGGTCTTGACTCAGAGCTCTAGAATATATACAACCCACCCATCAGAATAAATGTTGTAATTGCACATTGGGTTGCTAAATAACAACCAGTTTTGTTGTTTGTTGGTCTCGAGCAGTGGTCTGCAGCTTGGCAGGCATCTTGTGCTAGGTCACATTCCATCCACCAAGTCTGCTCATATACCACATCACTTCAGAAACATTGATATGATATGTATGATACAAACAAATGTAGCATATTTAGGGTTTGCAGGAACCCTTGGCAGTTTGGCAGGCATCTTGCCTAGGTGTCATGCCATAACTTTAAAAACATTGATGTGATGATGTGGCCATCATTCAATGTCATATCTCAGGAACAGAAAAGGGAAATATTTGGTTGGATACTTAATTGGTGACACTGATCTTGTGTGCCCACCTTGAAATTCTGATAATTGTATAGCTCTTCTGTGCTGTCGGGGTGACAATGGATATGAAGCATCCATGTTTTCACAGACATGGATGTAAACTGTAAGAGAAACTTGATTGGTGTACCACAACCACGGGTTGGTAATTCTAGTTTATTTCAGTCCTGCTGTTGAACCACTGACAGTAGTACATTCACAGATTGTGTGAACAGATAAGCAGGTGACAGTTACAATATTTTTCTTTTCTCTGCTATTAAAATTCTTTGCCATAAATGAACTTGAATGAGACTTAGATAGTGGATCAGAGAGGTCTTTCCCGGCCACTGGACAGCTGCTTATCTGAAAAGACCAGCTGTCACATCAGACGTCTGTCCAGCCAACCATTCTTCCTCTGATCCTTTCATCTCCTCTCTTATCTTTTCCTCCACCACTACTCTCTCATGTTTTTTCTAGCATCTTTTTAAATGTCTTATCTTTTTCTTCGCTGTCCTCTCATTCATCTGACTGCTCTCTCGCCTCCCTCCTTTCTGGGCTTGAATTGTGTGAATGTCTGGATTGCTGTGCTGGTAGTTTCTATCTGCCTACTGTCTTTTTTTAATCCAAAATCGCCAAACTCAGATCTAGAGTGTGCATTTTCATTTTAGTTTCATGTTAGTCTCACCTGCAGTTTTAAACTTATCAAAGGCATTTTGTTACACTGCATGAAAAACACATTTATTATAACAATAGATCAAACATTTGATTATATTTCTGGTGTGTGCTCCCATATTACTGGTCCTGTCTATATACAGCTGTGTTGCTGTGTGCTTTGATAAATTAAAGTTCTGAGTTCAGCTGCCAGCCACCCGGTCTGCAGTCAGTCAGTCTTCCACTGCGAGTTACAGCCAGGAGCAATGCAATGTCACCATGACACCTCACACAGTGTCACTGCTTCGTTCAAAAATAGCACAGAACTATAGTGTCTGAATGTCATCACTAGGTAAGGTCAAATACCAACAAACCAAATAGGTCACGATACAGTGTTCAGAGTATAATTAAAGAGAAATAACCTGCCTCTTTTCTGGTAGAGAATTATCGAGGCTGCGTTGGCAATAATAAATCAAAATTTTGCAACATTTTGGGTGCAAATTCGGAGGCTCATCTCATTACACAGACCCAACCCACACAGCAATTAAACTAAGTGTCTCTTTGTGCATCAAATGCCTGTTTTTCTTCTTAGCAGGAATGCTCTTGTCGTCCATAAAGCAGATGTTACGCAGAGCCTTGACATCATATTCTGGGATACTATCAGTAAATCTCCTCCCTTATCCTGTGCAAATGTCCCACAAGAAATTTCTAAATCTAGTGATGTCCCTCGGTAATACTAATCCTGTGTGTAAAGGGCTAAAGATTGTAACATACAAGTGTGGACTATTCTGTGAACAGTGTCCTCTGAATCTCTCTTTTAACAAGCCTCTTTTAGTGACACACAATTAGAAAGAATGATGCACAGCATTGCTGCACTCCAGTAGCATTACACTAATTGTCCCCAGAGGGTTGCTGTAATTACAGGTCCAGAGCCCAGAGGCTGAGTAAATCTGTGGTGTGAGACAACACATGTCCCAGTTGTATGCTTTGGTGTGAGTCTTGTCTGTTTTGATTGTACCACATGTTCACATTAAGAATGAGTGTGTACTTTAAAACTAGCTGCATGCAGACTTTGTTCAGTTAATAGCTAAGTGTATAGCATTTATCTAAAGGAGATGACACAAAGTTGTCAGCAATAAAAGACAGAGGCAACAGAAGACATAAAGTACAGCCACAATATTGAAAAAAAAAAAAGAATCAAAGCAAGGTTTCACCAGAGACTGTATAAAATAATGTATGTAGCCATCGGGGTGTCACCCACTGGTTTGTGGACTTCTTTTTTTAAGCCTTGAGTTTGGCATTTTGGCTGTCACCGTCTTGGATTTTTGGAGCCAGAAGTGACCATATTTGGACAAGAAGGTGGCGTTAACCCTAACACTAGCTGCTAAAATACAGGCCTAAAACTATGCACTCACCAAAAAAATCTGACCCATCTTACATCCTTAGAGGGTCTCTTAGTACAACCAAACACTGAACAAGACTTTTGTAGGCAAACCAAAAGGTTACAATTAACTTTCATGAACTGAAAACAAACTGAGATATTGAATGCTATAGCTATGCTGTTACTCTGGAATCTGGGGTTATGCCATAGTTACGTTACCTAAGCAACAATGTCACTGTGGTAGCGACTTGTCAACAGACGACACCCACAAACAAAGATATATAACAATTCAATCCCGTACAGTTGCCATAAATGTTGAAATTAGCTGTATTTAACAAAAGTGTTTTTTGTACCAGGCTGTAAACATGTTTATATCTGCTGTGAAGTTGGCCATTTGAACAAGGTGGTCTACGGGGATTGACTCATTCTTAGAGCCAGCCACAAGTGGCTATTAGAGGAACTGCAGTTTTTGGAATTTCTACATTGGCTTCATTTTTCAGCCCTGGAGGTTTCTGCTTGGTCTGAACAGGTGGCTGCTGTGTGTCCAGACAATGTCCACAGATATTAAGTCAAAGGGAGAGAGCCACAGCCAACAAGACACACTCTCCTTTGTGCCTGAACCAGACTTTTTCTTCATTCTTTTCAGATGGCCACTGTGTTAGATTAGGTAAAAGATAGAGTTCTACATTTTTTAGCACACTGGACACACTGACCAATCACAGCTCGCTGGCTTTCACAATTTGCATAAGGTACAAAGGTGATGGGTTAGGTGCCAGAATCAGAGTTTTGTGAATGATAGTGTAGCTGGAATCATTCATGGTCACTGGGTGGTGAAGGTGGACCATGTTTTTTTTTTCTCTCCAGTCAGTAGAAAGAGTGAGTTTGTGTTTTAGAATTATAATGAATAATTATATGGTGAGAGGTACACTGAAATAAAATGAGACATCACTCTTTTTGCTCTCTATGTTAACAGTTGAAGAGATTGATCTTATTTGTCAACATGCCTGAACGTGTCAAAGAAGTTGTCAAACTCTGCAAGACAAGAAAAAGCAGAAGAAAAGAGCAAAAAAAATCTCTCGATTCTTTCAGTGCCCCATGTCTGTCAGGCAGTTATTGGGCCAATAGCATCTAGTCCCATTTTGATATTAATTTAAGCCTGGAGAAAGAAAAACAGCCAACAAACCCTGAAGAAGACCTTAGAGTGCTGCTGCTGAAGTAGAGTGGCAGATATCTAATGTAGGCAGGTGTCGCAGCATGCAGAGCTCCAAAATGATCACAAGAACATTGGATCGTATCCTAAATTTAAAGGGAGGCTTTTTAGTGAACTTTGTAAGAAATCCAGTAGGGAGTTCTAATAGTGTAGTGTTCTGATCTCAGGTTGAGACACAATTGGCCTGAGTTTTGCGATGTTCTTCAACTGAAAAAGAAAAAAAAAACAGGACCAGTCAAATACTTCACATGCTGGTCAACTGTGACACAGAGCATTCGAAGGTAGATTTTAAAAAAGTTCCCACAAGTGTAGTAAAATTGTTTTCTATTTCATGTTCAGTTTGAAGCACTGTAAAGCTTCAAAACTGGTTCTATACATTATCCTGTATGTAAATCATGAATTGATTAGTGACAGTTGTATCTATCTTCCCTGTCAGAGCGGAGCAAATGGCCAGTGTCCAGAGCTCTCATAAAGCTGTTGCGGGTGATCGAGCGGACTTCTGGCGGTTGCGAGCCAACCGTTCTGGGAAGAGGAAGGACCTCAGGAAGAGCAGGGAAAACCTGAGCAGTCAGACTCTGGCCACACGCTTCCCAGCATATGAACGAGTGGTGCTCCGAGAAGGTGGGTGATTCTCCCATTATCAAAATACTGGGGAAAAAAAATTACAGTTAAAAGTTATTTTTTTCAGTATCATCCAAAACCTTGGGCTCCTTTTGTTAGGTTAGGTGATCTAGTTTTGTTGTAAGAAGGATTAAGACCAATAAGTCTGATGAGAACTACTTGAAGTGCGTACACCAGAGACTGTATAAAATAATGGACGTCACCACTGTGACATCATATATTGTTTGTGGACTCTGGTTTTGAAGTCCTGAGTTTGGAATATTGGCTGTCGCCATGTTGGATTTTTGGAGCCAGTATTGACCAAATTCAAACCAGAGGGTGGAGCTGTGGAGGAGTGAGGGGTGGATCTGACTAATAGACTGTAGCAACACCTCGCAGTCAGCCTGTTACCTCAATGTGTGTAACTTTAAGTCTATCACAGACTTCTAGCACTGGTCAAGATCTGTATAAGACCACCTGACTTTCAGTGGACTTGGAGCCATATTAGTGTGTATGTGTGTGTTTTGGTTAATAGTATAAGAGCAGCACTATAAACAGTGTCTCATTGCAGCTGGTTTCCGGCGTCCTGTGGTGCTGTTCGGACCCATCGCTGATGCTGCCAATGAGAAACTGGCTTCTGAGATGCCTGATCTGTTTGTTATTGCCAGTGAGTCTCTGCCAGCCTCTTTCTGTCCATATGCTTGTGTGTCAAAGTCTTCCTCCCCAACTGAATAGTTGTCCTAGTATTGCTCCTAAAGAACCTTTCCATTGTTTCTGCGTTGTTAGAAACTGAGCCGAAAGATGCCGGCTCTGAGAAGTCCTCAGGAGTGGTTCGCCTCAACACCATCCGACAAATCATCGAGCAGGTGCCCACACACACACACACACACACACATTTTAATCTACTGAATGTCATGTCCAATAGCGTACATTCATTTTGGGGGAAAGAACTATAAAAGCTTATTAATCTGCATCCCTAATGTAATGTTGATTTAAAAAATGTTGTCAACCAACAACCTGCAGTAAACAATAACCAACCCTGGAACAACTGTGATCGTTGTTTCATCAATAGTACACTTTTATTGAGGATGTCTTTGAGATCAACATCTTTTTTGCAAGACAGATTTAAGAACAGAGGACATATATCACCCTAGACCTTTATTAACAGTGTCATTATTACCTTGTGTCCCCATTCCTCACATCACACAGGATAAGCACGCCCTGCTGGATGTGACCCCTAAGGCAGTGGACACCCTAAACTACACCCAGTGGTACCCCATTGTCATCTTCTTCAACCCAGACAGCAAGCACGGCATCAAGGCCATGCGACAGAGGATCGTCCCCAACTCCAACCGCAGCGCCCGCAAACTCTACGAACAAGCTGTCAAACTGAGGAAGACCTGCTCTCACTTATTCACTGGTACAGGCAACACACATACACATGTTAAGTCAGGTGTAATATCAAATAGTACTGCTGGAGCTGTGTATATGCTATTATTTGAGTGCGTTTGCTGAGGTTAGTTGGTTTTCTCATCCAGCCACCATTGATCTGAACTCTGCCAATGACGCCTGGTATGGCAGCGTCAAAGAGTCCGTCAGAGAGCAACAGATGCAGGCTGTCTGGGTTTCTGACGGCAAGGTAAACACACACACACACAACACACAGACACAGAAATGTTGATTTTACAGGCTCCCACTAAGGAATTAAATGCCTCATGTGTAACATATCAATGTAATTAAAGCGTCTTTCACATTATCCTGATGAATTAAGTGTCAATCTATGGACAGTGGTGCAATCTTAGTGTTATTTTCAGCCCATTGCTACCACCGTGGCTCCAAAGTCATTCTCTTACTTTTACCCTTGTTGGCTTTAGCCTCAGTCAGTTATACAAAAATGCAGATGTCAAAATTTCAGCCTTACTGGAATGAAAAACAGATTTTTTTTTTTATTTTTTTTTTATAATTTTTATTTATCGAATGCGAGTCAAACATTTAGTGCATACAAAAATACAGTCTCTTTTTTTTTAAACATTTATAAACTTAAATGAACGCCCTTTCCTTTCCCCAAACCCATGGTCCTCTTGTACAGTTGGTTGTTATTGTTATTCTTAATATTCCAAATCAACGTAACAAAAAGTAATAATAACACAGGCCTAAAAAAAAAAGCATAAATAAATAACTATATGTACATAAACAAAAGCAAAACAAGGACAACAACAAATAATAATAATAAAAATAAATAAATATAAATAAATAAATAGATTAAAAAAAAAAATTAAAAAAATATAATAATGATAAAATAGAATATATATACACAACAAAAGATTGTATATATAAATATGTATACCCATATACTGTATATATACACACACATCCATATGTGCAATTTAATAAAATAAAATAATATGAAATACATAGTATATATATACATATACATTAAATCAATAATGTAAAGAGCAAAAGTAGGATAAAATATGGGAGGAAAAAATTAATAATAATAATACTAAAAAAATTTTAAAGAAGTAACGAATAAAAGTACTAGTGCTGGTCATAAGATGTACAAACTAAAAGTCAGTGGCTGCTTACTCCATAGTCATCGAAGCTAGCCAGTTATGCTGGACTGTCCTACGCTGAACAGATCCCAGGGGAGGGTTATCTGCCGCCGGCGGAGAAAAACAGATTTAAGAACAAACCAAGAAAACAGCAACACAAAAATACAAAGTCATAACTACATCAAATCATTAAAGGAGCCTGGCAAAGGGGTTAAATTAATTTAATTTCTAAAGCCAGTAGTATGAACTGATAACTCTACCCTGATGCACATTATTGACTTCTTAATTCGCTGGAAAACAGCGCTAATAAACCTTATAAGAATCAAATGTTGGAGGGCTTGAAAGTGCCCCAGTTTGGTCACCCTGATACACCTGCTGGCCCCTACTGGCGAAAATAAATGGAGGCTGACATTGTGGTCTTTAAGAGGCTGCAAGGTGCTCAGTCATTAAGCTACCGCAAGGATAGTGGTATCTTGCGAGACTAGACAACCTATGGCATCCATTGGTGCCAACCATGTCAGCATAGCCTGCTGGGAATGAGGCTAAATAATGCTCCAAATTTAGGCCAAAGTTTGGCATGGGAACAACTGGCATGGCCATTTTCAAAGGGTTCTCTTAAACTCACTGTAGGATATCTGAATGAGAATGGGCTCCATGGGTACCGACGAGTCTTGAGTAGATTTGCTCCCAATTAATGTTTTGTTCCTTACAATCAGACTGTTTATTTGTCTTTTTAAGGAAAAGGACAGCCAGCCTATTTGAAGAACAATGAATCACCAAACATGTATAGATACATAACACATTCAAACAGGGTTGTTGTGAGACCTAAAATATTAACTGTGTCAGTGTTACTCTATGCACATTATATAATGACTAACATAAACTGCAAAATAAGAAACCAAAATATATTAGCATGTGGTTCCTCAAATATTGACAGTTTTCAGCCAGCCTCAACAGCATAATTCAGAAATGACTTTTGGTTTTGGTGTGTCAACCCAAGATTTTCAGTGACTCCATCTGGCCACTCTTATAAAAAAATTCTAGGGGCACCACTGTTCCAGTCAGATCTTAAATAAATCCCCACTTAAGTCATATTATAGAATACACTTAGTCTGTTAAAGTCGTCCACTGCACACAGCTACAGTCAGTCAGGTCACGCTGGAATGGACACACTGTAGCTCCAGTAGACATTTCTAACAGATATTTGGCCATTAACTTTTATACTTTTTTTGCTTTTTTGCAACCAAATATATTGTTTAGTCCAAACTGTAGGTTTAACCGTTACTTCAAATTCTGTCTGATCACTCATGTGGTTGCAAGGTTCACTCAGTTGTCAGGCAACTACTTTTATTTCTATAGTTTACTTCATTACAAGTTAACTAATCAAGGGTAGGCTAAATAACAGAAACACCTCTTTTTATCACACCATCTAGTTCAACAACAGCACAAACTTCGTCCTCCACCATGATCATACAGTTGAACTGATTTATTACAGGACTGTTGGATTCCACTGTATTAGTTGTAGCTAGATGTATCTCATAGTTTGTTCTTATTCAGTCTCATTAGTGTGTAGTGGACTGATGCCCTTCTATCTTCCTGTCACCTTCATAGCAGCCACCTGTGTGTGCGCTCTGAGCATGCTCACTGTGTGTCTTCCTACTTCCTGCCAGTAGTGCTCTACAGCTCGGCTCTGTTTGTCTTTCTTTCTTCTCTCTTGTTCTCGTGCTATCCGTCTGTCCATCCTTCTTTCCTGTACACCCAAGATCCATCATGTGTCTCTTCTAGCTGGAGGGAGTAGAGAGTGATCTGGACTGCCAGGACGTGGAGCGATTGTCCTTCCTGTCTGCCATGTCAGCTGACTACCTCAGCATGGACAGCCGGCTGACCTCTGACCTCGACGACACCGCTGACGAGGGCGGGGCCTACACCGACAATGAGCCCGATGTGGAGATGATGCACATCTCTGCCATCAGCCGCTCGTCTGAGCCTGTCACAGCTGAGGAGGTCAGAGTCACACACACACACACACACACACACACACACACACACACACACACACACACACACACACACACACTCACAACTTCCATACAGCCAGTGGATAATAAAATCAGTTAATCTTTTTAATTTTAATGCCTCTGCATCGGTGATAGCCATGGTCAGATGCATTATGTTTTTGGGTTATCCATCCATCCATATGTCCTATTCTCATAAAAGTTGATGCCTTGAGGGAATTTCTTTAAATTTGGCACAAATGTCCCCTTGGACATAATGATGAACTGATTAGAATTTGGTGGTCAAAGGTCAAGGCTACTGTGACCTAGCAACGTTGTCATTCTCTTGAACATGATATCTTAAGAAGGCCTTGAGGAAATTTCCTCAAATTTGGCACAAACGTCCACTTGGACTCAGAAATAGACTGATTGGAATTTGGTAGTCAAAGGTCAGAAGCCAAGGTCACTCTGACCTTACAAATATGTATGAAATAATTTCACACAAATGTGTAATAGGATAAAATGATGAAGTGATGACATCGTATTTCCCTAAAGGTTAAAGGTCAACATCACTCTGAAATCATGATGTTCTGCAGAAACACATTACTCAACATTATAATTCAGGAACAGAAGGGGAGACATTTTGTCAGATGGTGGTGACACTAATCTCGAAACCCATCTTGAAACTATGCTGATTGTATAGATCTTCCAGGCTGACAGGGGAAAGATGTGTGAGAAGCGTCCATGTTTTCACAGACATGCAAAGTGTAACTGCAACTTGACTGGTTCTTAGAGACATAGAACCGGGAGGGGTAACTCTAGTTATTTATTACTGACAACAGTGCATTACTGGGCGGCTGTGGCTCAGAGAAATATTAATCTATAAAGTATGTAGTAACAATAAAAAGTAGTAATACTCATGTAAAGTACTGCTAAAATGTAAGGTAAGGCACAGTTACTTGTAAAGCAGCTTTCAATAACAAGAGAATTCCAAGTGCTGTACATTAAACATCAAAGGGCATAAAGAAACACAAACACAAGACAGATAGAAATAAACTAGAACTAATGAAACACTTTGGTGGTCTTAGTGCTGACCAAATGAGCTGCAGCTGTCTAATCCATTCTTCAGGCAATTTTTATTTGAGTCTAAAACTACACCAAGATTTCAGGCATGGCTTGTGGTCGATAACATTTGGGTTTTAAGGTGAGCACTAACTTACATAGAGTTCTTTAGTAAATGGACTCAGTTACTTTGCACCACTGCTCACAGCCATCCCTTAGCCCTGGCTGAACACTAAATGTCAGGAGACTTTTTCAAATCACTCTCTTCTATTGTCATTTTTTCAATAAACTCATTTATTGATCATTGTTTTCTTATTTTATTTGTACATAGCACTTTTTAACTGTCCTGGCTAAGTGTTTAGTGATCTATGATAATATTTATTTGTTGAGGTACATGTCAGACATATGCTAAGATAAACACACAGCCTTGTGCAAACCTCAGTCCTCCAAGTTTCCCTCCTTTCACTCTCAGTATAATGCTGCCACCTGTAGTGCAGATAAGGGATTACAGCTTCAAGCCTGCTGTGACAGGAAAATACAACCAGCATTAGCCTCTGTGGTCACTATAAGCATCTGATATCTGCATATGTATGCAGAATCTGTAGGAAATAGGACAAAATTTGGTATCCAAAGTGTTCTGGTTTCCTTATGTAGTCCGTTTGTGGTCCAAGTTGTACTGATCAGTCATGAAGAACAAAAGAGGTGGAACACATTGGCTGAAATGCAGTCTCAGAGCCAATATCGTCTGATGATGATTTAGCTTAATATTTGCTTTTTTTTTTTTATCTGAAATTATATGCAGATAACTGCGTAGAGATTAGCTGAAATGTCGTTTGGACCTGTCTCAAGTGCCCATAATACAGTCATGGAAAAAATTATTAAACCACCCTTGTTTTCTTCAATTTCTTGTTCATTTTAATGCCTGGTACAACTAAAGGCATATTACCTGAAGAATACAATGAACATAACAAAAAATGCAGCTGATTCCTTAATACTTTATGTTCTATTTGACATGCTTAAGCGTAATTGTATTCCCAGGGTATATAAGAGGCCATTTCATGCCTTCAATTTGCAAAGGCCTAGAGTGGTTTCCTGCTTACATTCAAGCCGTAGCACAACTCAGAAGTTGTCAGCTCTCACATAATGCCTAAAACAAAAGAATTATGTGAAGTCACAAAGGCAGCCATCTTGGCACTGCTGGAAATTGGCATGAGTGAGAGACAGGTAGCCAAAAAACGGATCTCCAAGACAGCCGTTCATTACACCAAGAAAAAGCAAGCCAAACATGGTACTACCAAATTGCTAGCTGGTCAAGGCAGGAAACGTCTTTCTACCCCACGAGAGGACCGTGCACTCATCCGTTCCTGTGTCAAGGATCGTTATCAGACCTCCAGGGACCTTAAAAATGAGTGGGCACTGTCGAGAAATGTGACTTGTTCAGCAAGGACAGTTCGAAACCGACTTCTTGAAGCTGGTCTGAAGTCACACAGGGCACGGAAGAAGCCCTTCATCAACGAAAGGCAGAGGAAGGCCCGCTTACACTTTGCTAGGGATCACAAGGACTGAACTGTTGATGATTGGGCTAAGGTTCTCTTCAGTGATGAATCCAATTTTGAGTTGATGCCCACTCCAGCCAACTTACTGGTTAGGAGGAAGCCTGGAGAAGCCTACAAACCAGACTGTCTTGCCCCTACAGTAAAACATGGGGGTGGATCGGTGATGATCTGGGGTTGTTTCAGTATGGGTGGAACAGGGCAAATGCAATTGTGTGAAGGGCGAATGAACCAGATCACGTACAGGGCTACTGTTGAAAACAGTCTTCTTCCATCAGCTGATAAACTCTTTCATGCCTCGAATGACTGGATTTTCCAACAAGACAATGCCCCTTGCCACACGGCAAGGTCATTTAAAGCCTGGATGGAGAACCAGAACATTCAAACCATGCCTTGGCCTGCTCAATCACCAGATCTAAATCCAATTGAAAACCTGCGGAACATCATCAAACTCAAAATGGAGAACCACAAGCCCAAAAACAAAGCAAATTTGTTTGAATTTTTGCAACAGGAATGGGCTGCTGTGACCGCAGAACAATGTCAGAAGCTGGTGGAGAGCATGCCAAGACGCATGGCTGCAGTCATCAAAAACAATGGTTATGCAATCAAGTACTAACTCTTGTGTGTAACATGTGACTAATAGACAGAAAAGAAAACATGAAATGCCTAAAAGCACTGTTTTTGGCAGTACAATGCCGTAGCTATTGATGTAAGAACTTAAGTGATTTTGGTTATTATCAAGAAAACCATGGAAAATGGCTAGATATCAGCTCTTAAATTAAACTCTTATGAGCTATTTTTGTTGTTATCATTATATTTGTCCAAACAAATGTACCTTTAGTTGTACCAGGCATTAAAATGAACAAGAAGTTGAAGAAAACAAGGGTGGTCTAATAATTTTTTCCATGACTGTAGAACTGTAAACAATAAGCAATGCACAGAACAGGAAGTCTTGGCTCACATGTACTCTGGCTACACTGGATGCCCCAAAATAATGGCTGTTGCCCCCAGAGGCTTACTGTCATTAGCCAGTGAGTTCCCAGATTGTAGCCTCTGGTTAACTGCTACCTGAAAATTAGGAGGCATGATCTTTTAAGTCTGCACCTACAATGTACATCATTTACTTCTAGAATATATAATAATGCATCAGGAGTTATTCTGTATACAAACATAATGACCAAACCAAATAACCAACAAACTTGTTTTCACGTGATGCATTGAGTTACCAGGTTAATAAGTACACCTGTGCAGTGTAAAGCTTTGTTCATCCCATGTACAGACATGATGAGGAAGCAGAACGAATCACACACATACTGTATAGTGTGTGGATACTGTCTGGACAACACATTTCTTTAGGATCACTTCAAAATGTCGATTTTTGGAAAACAGAAATTTTAATTCAGTCTGTCAAGACAAGTTTCCCTTTGAGGGCTCTGGTACTCTGGAAAAAACGCTTAGAAATATCTTTCTAAATCATTTTATAATTGTTGTTTTGAAAAAATATCAAGGAGCAACAGTATATAAAACAGGCCTCTCTGGTCCCCACATCCACCTCTACCCAATGTTCCCTCCGTTCTTATCCACTTGGTCGCTCAACCAGGCTGAAAAACTGCATGACATAAGCATTTTCATAACGGCTTATCTTCTTGAGGGTCGCTGGGGGGGGGCTAACCCATAAAGACAGACAACCATTCACACCTATGGTGAGACACCAATTAACCTGTTCCCACTGTCTGTGGGAGGAAGCTGGGGTACCCGCAGAAAACCTTTGCTGATACAGGAACATGCAAGCTCCGCACAGAAGGGCTCCCCCCTGGGATTGAACCAGGAACCCTCTTGCTGTGAGGTGACAGTGCTAACCACTATACCACTGTGACACCCCATTTAAAACAAATAACTTAAAAAATATCAATCGTCATAGGACAAATAAGTATAATTTATCACCATCAAAAAGAAAAACACATACATATGCAACTGTAATACAAAAAAGTGTAAATATCAAATGCTTAAAAATGTCTATGTGTGTGTGCGCGTGTGTGTGTGCGTGTGTGTGTGTTTGTGTAGATCTTGCGCAGGTACAGTCCAGACATCAGGAGTCGCATGAGGAAAATCAGCAGCCGTGAAGTCCTCAACAGGTCCAGCCCTCCACCTGCCTTCTTAACAGACAGCAAAGTGAGAGACACACACAGTATATCTATACAGTAATACTCCACCTACCGCTGGAAACACTGTTTCTGGCACTGACACTGTCACCACCCACTGTCTGTGGGTGTTTTCAGTTCATGAAAGTTAATTGTAACATTTTGGTTGTCTAAAAACATCTAGTTCAGTGTTTTATTGTACTAAAAGACTCTTTTAGGAGTCAGGTAGGCTATACTTTAAGTTTTCCAGTAAGTACATTTTGTCTTAATGGTTTTAAGCCTGTTTTTTGCTAGCAAAAATTAGTATAGCATTAGTATCATCACAGTTAACCATAGCTGTAATTACAGCATGCTAACTAAGCTAGCAGCTAGCTTTAGGGTTATCTCCACCTTCTTACCCAAATTTGGTCACTTCTGGCTCCAAAAATCCAAGATGGCGACAGTCAAAATGCCAAACTTGAGGCTTTATAGCGGGAGTCCAAAATCCTATGGGTGACAATATGGTGGCTAAGTCCATTATTTTACACAGTCTATGGGTGGACAAAAACATGGCTCCAAATGAATGCTACCCTGAGTTTGCTCTTTGTCTGCTGAGTGTGGAAATAGGCATTTTGCGAACACATTTGCCATGTCAACTGTTTAAGATAACATGTTAGCTAAAATGAACCACAACCCTGCCCCCAAGTAGGCAAGAAATTTAATTACTGCAGTTTTATTATGAAATAAAAAGTTACAGAAAAATATCAAAGTTAAATTGGACAACATGTACACAGAGAGGATCTTTCTGCTTCTGAGTTAAATCTAGTTATTTAGTATCACACAACAGGCTGGTTGTGGTTTGATGTGGTTGCACTGCTGTGCTTCTTATAATTGCCTTTCAAATGAAGCTCTAGTTTAGTTGTCATGGGTCTAACAAAATGTAAGAGTCCAATATACTCAACTATTACATTTCACAAAACCAAATGTTTTGTTATATATCAATCATAGATTATATTATTTCTCAGTAGCAAACAGTAGGTTTGACATCTTACAGTGCGACTCTAACCTGCACATCCACCCTGGCAGCTCTATACCTCCATCGAAAGGAACAAACTGCCCTTCCCTTTGAGGAATGGCCTGATACGGAGATACCACTCTTCCTGCAGTTCAGAGTCCTCCTACGTCAGCTCATTGGACCAGATGGATACCCAGTATTCCCCCCAGTTATTGGTACATGGTAGTGGGCTTGTGTTTAGCAGTGGTGTTCAACATTAAACTGTGTTCATGTTTACATTCCAACAACACATCACAGCAGCTGATGTCAAAGATTCATCTCTATTCAGTGAGTAAACAGTGAAAGTTAGTTTAGGAGCTGCTGTTTGGTTGGAATGAAAACACTGTCACTTCAGTAGTGTAACCAACACTTTTTCTAGTGCTTTCCTCGCTTATAGCCAGAGTTTTGAGCATAGCTTTAAACTCTGATCCACAGTGTTGTGACACATTTGTGTTTGTCATAAATAGGTATTTTGGTGTAAACCCTAAATGATCAATCCCACATTTTTTCTTTGCCAAAGCTTTATACACCAGGCTACCGCTAGAACAGACCCACTAGCCCTTATGCCTAACTGGTCTACTAGATCTAGTAGTGTTTATGGAATATAGAAATTGTTAAATGTGATAATTCTGTACAAATTTTTAATAAATGGTTTCATCTTTGCAGGAAAAACCAAAAAACATAAGAACTTTAAGGTAACATACAGTACATCCATTTTCACTGGGTGTGCTCAGGGCTGGGTGATAATCTCTGTTTTCATATCATCCAATGGTGGTTAATTGAGGCCACTAATAGGTGAATGGACCACCAGGGGGCAGTGGAGATAGGAGAGGTTGGGGAGAGTTATGTCACAGCATCTGAATTACAGATTTTGAATAAAATTCATTATTATATTTCAAATATTTAAACGTTAATAAATCTATTTGATAGTAATTTATTCTCTATTCAAATAATGGCTCCCACTGAAGTCTGAGGGGCCTTTTCCACAAGCATATTTGGCCGTGCCAAGTCAAGCTAATTTGTTCCATTATGAGTTTAGATGTGCCGTGCCGCACCGAGCTGTGTCAGAGATGGGCATTCTATGGAAGAGGTCCAAAAGCCAGGCCACCTGATGTCAAGTGGGTAGCGGTGACATCTTGCTGACCGCAGCCAACCCCCTACAGCCCCACTTCTCCCCCTCAAACAAGCCATGTGTGTTGCAAGACTATTCATTTCTGTCTGCAGGAGACCAGAGAGAAAGGCATTTTTATAAGCCTCTGTGTGTTCATCTCTCAGGACTTTTGTAGCTTCTAACGGAATCTCTGGGGTTTGGAGTTTAGTTTCTCTACTACGACCTGTTTTTACTTCAGATATCTGCTTTATTTTACTGTTTCATGTTCACTATCAGCCGTATTAGAAGTTGTGTGAAGTTGCTGCTCAAAAATTCAACATTTCCTTATTTTGCTGCTTCACAATAAAAGTTTTTATATAACAAAATAATGGAGGACTTTTATTGTGAAGAATCTATGGAAAATAGCAAATACAAAATAACAGGGGACTTTAGCTGTGGATCAGCCCACTGCTTTTAAAATGTCATCATGCAAGACAAGCCATCATCATTAAAAGACACACCTTCAAGCAGGTAGCCCTGTTGTAATTGAAATGCAAATCCCTGCTGTGCTGGGCTGATGGCCCAAACCAAACCAAACCAAACCAAACCAAGCCAGCCCATGCCTGTAGAAAAGGGGTATGTGTGTTTGTGCTTGGTGCAACAATACAGTATCATGTTCTGTTTACAGTATCTTATCTGTAACATCTGACTCCACATTATATCCATAATTTGAACTACTCTTAAGGAGCGCAGCACAACGTTTTTGTGAGCAAGCAGATGCACGGTATCAGATCCATTGAAAACAGCACATCGGTGTGTATTTAAGGATTTAGAATTCACTCATGCTTATTTATGGGGCTCAGTGGGCAGACATGCTGCTACACTGTAAACATCTGTAAATGCACAGAAAGGCCCGGGCTCTAAGGATCATTAGCTCTGGAGGTAACTTAGTTAAAAATCACCGAAATATCAGTGAGGAAAAAACTATCAATCATGCCTTCAGTCATTGATATATGATCCAATTTGCAATCAGTACAAGTTCTGCTTTTGTTTCCACTGTTCTCTGCTCACTTTGGGCATGAATTCCAGGAATTAAGTTTTGCCTGAGTTAACAGGGTGACACTAAAAACACCAGGACTTGTTGCTCTTATACACCTGCATGTCTTCTCCTACCACAGCTATGCCGATGACACCCAGCTTTCTGACACTCATACATTGCTGCTTGCCTGGCATTACCTAAAGCTCAGCCTGAACAAGACTGAGCTTGTGATCCTGTCCACCACCATTGACAGCACTGTGGTAGTGCTAACTTGGACGGTGAAGATCTCTGGATTGACCCTGGATGAAAAACCATCATTCTCAGCAAGGAGTAGCTTGTTCCTGTCAATTCCTCCTTTCTAACATCAGAAGGACCTACCCATTGCTGTTGCCTGAACTACAGATTGTACTTCTGCAGTCTGACAAAAAAGTATAGAAGTGGATCGACAGAGAGAGCCACCCCCTCCCCCTCTCCCAAACTCAGACCAAACTCAGATCAAATGGTAAAACTAAGCTGACCAATTAAACAAGATTTTTTTTTTCTGTGTGGCTTATTTCTCTCCTAAAATGTTTTCAGGTAGATATTTTAGTTAACATTTAACTGCAATTCCAGATTGTTTCTTCCCAGCCAGCAGCCACAATGTTTCCTGTGTCAAAACAGACAGGCACGTATAACATCACCCACCAGCAGGAATGATTATTTGTCCATTGTGGCTCAGTGCATTTTGGTAGCAGGTTTTCTACCTCTTGAGCCAAAGCAAATGCCACAGCCCTTTTCTCTGTTTTTGTCTCACCATGTAGCACCAATGTCAAAAGAATTTGCATCTTTATACTGCGTGGACAGCCTGCTTTAAGGAAAAGGCCATCTATCCATCAGTAAAATAACTGCAGCATCTCTGGTGCTGGAAAAGACAGGAGCCCTTGTTGTATGTCACATCTCTCCCAATCATCCTAGCGCCATTTGAGAATAGTGCAGGAGTAGAGATAACCTGTAAGTACCTGTGTACTCAGATCAGTCAGAAGTGGGGTGCAGCCCTTGAAATCTGTCATACATGAAGTCTAGACAGGAACAGGAGCTTACTGCACATCTAACAATCAACCTTGGCTGTCACTAGCACTGACAGCACTAACTCTTCTATTCATGCATCCATTTTCAGTTGTTTTCCAGGTCTAAGAGGTCAAAGACAATGTGTTCTTCTCCCCAGTTCCCCAGTGTTGGTGGGATAAGTAATTCCATCAGTGTTTACTGTCGTCAAAATCAAGGAATAACATTCAGATAAACATCCCAGTTTGTCTCAGTATTTAGCACACTGGCTGCATTATGGCGTTTTTACCTGATTTGTGTTACATGGTTTTGTTTATTATAAAAAGTCCAATTTCTACCAGAGAACCAGGAATATCACACACTTTAAGCATCTTTTCTGGCTCTAATGCTTCCCCTTCTTTTGTCAGGTGAAACTGTCTCTGAGGGACGACCCGGTCCTCTTATCAGGCTCCACCAACCCACACCATCACCACCGTCACCACCACCCTCCACCCCCCAGCTCCAGCCGAAGTTACGACTCTCCATCCAGCAGCAGCCCAGCCAGCAGCAACAACGACCCTCCACCACCCATCTCCCGTTCAGCTGCCTCCTCCGGCCCGCCTCCCCTGCCTCCGGCTCACCATTTCAACTCCAGTAACAAACTGTGGCCCCTGGGAGCACCCCAACCCCCCACCACGCCCAAGCCCAGCAGTTGTGGGAGCACTGCAGAAGCTGCAGTTCACTCACCCGCTGCTCTGCCCAGTGCAATTGTGGCCACCTGTAGGCAGAAGGAGGAGATGGCTCCGGACAGCTCTGTGGAGGATCCGTCCATGAGGTCCTTCCTGGGGAAGATCAAGGCTTTCGAGAAGATGGATCACTTTGCCCGAGCTCAAAGGATGCTGGAACTGCAGGAGGCACAGAATGCCAGGGTGGGCATAGCTCAATGTTCCCTTTGGTCATTTGTGGTATCATGATATGTATTACTCACAACAAAAGTCAGGGACTTAGATTGGATCTGATTTTACAGATTAAGTTTCTTTACAGATGTATTCTTTTTTAATGGTGCAATCACAATAGCCAACTAACTAATATATATGCCCCAGTCCTCATGTCTTCTGGTCTGGTCTCACTTTTCTGTCTGTGAAGTACTGATTTGAGCTCTGTGGTCAGCTGATGCAGACTTTTAAAGTTGAGTTTACATCATATACAGTAAATGCGACAATTTTTTACACAAATTATTTTCTTAGTTTCTCATTTTAAACAGATCCATTCATTTTCTTACAAGGTACTTTCTTAAGCCAGGCAGGGGAAAGCCAAATTCTCTCAAATTCTCAGAGAGGGAGCAATCGTCAAGATTTTGGTCTTAACCACTCTATTTCATCATAAACAACCCAGGAATGGGACTCAAAGTGCAAAATACTGGACTTATCCTTTAAATAGTTCTCATCTATGTGTTATATTTTGTTACATACAATGTGAT
Organism: Cephalopholis sonnerati; assembly: GCA_019142605.1. Lineage (NCBI taxonomy): Eukaryota > Metazoa > Chordata > Actinopteri > Perciformes > Serranidae > Cephalopholis > Cephalopholis sonnerati. The sequence continues at coordinate 5,955,327 of JAGQAX010000007.1, read as the reverse complement.
TAGGTTTTACCTAGAATCTTTTCTTGTTTTAACAATACAGTTTTCTTGTTATGTCACAAAATGGCAATTAATAATAAACTTAAGTTCTATAGCACTTCTCAAAACAAAGTTACAAAATGCTTTACAGCAACAAAAAAAAAACAATAAATAAATGTAAATAAAATCCAAAACATAAGATATAAAACAATATCAAATCATTTATATAATTCAACAAATCAGTAAATCATCAACCAACATTTTTCATGAATTGCAAAAAAAAAAAAAAAGGGACCTATAACAACAGCAAAACTATATCAGACATCCATTTACACAGTCTCACAACTCCTGCAGTGTAATCCAGGTCTCATTTGTCTAGTTGCATGCTCTGTGCTTCCCAAACACATTCATTTTCACTACAACATTATGATTTAAAACACATCAGTGCAAACAGTCTCATGAATGGATGAGTAGCGTATCTGGGCACTAACGTGTGTTTGAACTCTGCTCAAGCAGAGATTATACAATGGCATGCAAAAGTTTGGGGCACCCCTTGTCAAAATTTTGTTTACTTTGGGTGAGTAGAAGATGACCTGATTTCCAAAAGGCATGAAGCAAGATTAGCTTTTAATTTCAAAATAACAAAAAAAGGAAACAGGCCTGAAGCAAAAGTTTGGCCACCCCACATGGTCAAAATTTAGCAAAAGGCTTCTAGTTCTGTGAGATTCTTGGACTGTCTTGCTTGCACTGCTCTTTTCAGGTCTATACACAGATTTTTAATGATGTTTAGGTCAGGGGACTGTGAGGGCCATGGCAGAACCTTAAGCTTGCTCCATTTGAGGTAGTCCATTGTGGATTTCAAGGTGTGTTTAGGATCATTGTCCTGTTGTAGAAGCCACCCTCTCTTCATCTTCAGCTTTTTTACAAATAGTGTGATGTTTGCATCCAGAATTTGCTGAAATATAATTGAATCCATTCTTCCCTCTACCTGCGAAATGTTCCCTGTGCCACTGGCCTCAACGCAAGCCCAAAGCATGATCGATCCACCCCTGTGTTTAACAGTTGAACAGGTGTTCTTCTCATGAAATTCTGCACCCTTTTTTCTCCAAACATACCTTTGCTCATTGTGTCCAAAAAGTTCTATTTTAACTTCATCAGTCCACAGGACTTGTTTCCAAAAAGCATCAGGCTTGTTTAGATGTTCCTCTGCAAACTATTGACACTGAAGTCTGTGGTGAGGACACAGGAAAGGTTTTCTTGTGATGATTCTTCCATGCTCTCTCAAAAAGTTTCTTGGTCTTTCAGATTCAACTTGACCTCCACAGTTCCTGTTAACTGCCCTTTCTTAATTGCATTACAAACTGAGGATACAGCTACCTGAAAACATTTTTGCTATCTACTTATAGCCATCTTCTGCTTCGTGGGCATCAGTTATTTTAGTTTTCAGAGAGCTAGGCAGCTGTTTAGAGGAGCCCATGGCTGCTCATTGTTGGGACAAGATTTGAGGAGTCAGAATATCTATAAAGCTTTGCAATTTGCATCACCTGGCCTTCCCTAACGATGACTGTGAACAAGCCATAGTCCTAACAAGATAATTATGGTCTGAGACCCTGGTAAAAGTTGTCTGAGAGCTCAAATGTCTCAGGGTGTCTAAACTTTTGCATGGTGCTCCTTTCCTTTTTTTCCTCTCTAAAATTGTACAAAACAAAAATAATACATTACTCTTGCTTCCCCCCCAAAAAAGAGATGTGGCTTTGATGTTTTGCAAAGTACCATTATATAGTGGTCTGTTTTTTTGGCATATGCAGCTAGTTGGGAATGTTTCATGTCTAATGTCTAATGAGCGAGTAAAGTTAGCATGTGCTAGCAGTTTGCTCCTCAGAAAATGCCTGGGACATGTGTGTCTACTTTATCCCCATATATCCCCATATAGGCCTATCCAATTTAAACTACTTTAATAAAATCATGGAACTGGGGTAAAATGTTATGGAAAAGTTATGAAAAAGTTTTAAAAATTCAACGGTAAAAAGATGTTGTCATAGATGTTGTGTCCTCAGCATGTATTCCATACAGTTCCTTCTTCTTTCTTGCTTAATTTCTTAAAGTTTGTGAAGTGAAATGCATTGGTTTTTTTTTTTGTGATAAAGTTGTGTTCTAATCAGAAACTGCATGCTAGTTTACCAATCATAACAGACTTTAATCAACCAATCTGTGTTTCCAGTTGGAAATTGCTCAGAAGCACCCAGACATCTATGCTGTTCCTCTGAAGACAGCCAAGCTGGATCACAGTCGCCCGCAGCCTATCGGGTAGGCTCACTACTGCCATACGACTCTTTCCAAGCTCCGCTGTGAGTGTGTTTGTCAGCATGTTTGTGTCTCCACAGTGTTTGCTAACCTCCCAGTTTACAAGATGTCACTGATCGTGCAGCCTGACAGGCTTGAATTGTTTGGGAAGGAGAAAATTCCAGAGAGAGAAGAACCCTGATCAGCTGACAGTATTAAAGACAACAGAAGTCTACAGATTACTAACACATACTACAGTATGTCTTAAAAGTTAAAATCCTCAAGATTTTTGTCCTAGTTGACTTGGAGACACTTGTGGTTGCTGGTAGTAACCACAAATGTTGTTTAATACTACAGCAAACATTTTTTGAGCGGCCACTTTGTCAGAAAAACAACAGAGTAGTTGATGTGTCTGTTTACAGCGCAGCCACTTCAGTCAGCAATCTGCCTTTTTCCATCATAAAATGAGCCACCTCCATCTGATGGCATGCACACACAGCCAGGACTCAGTAAAAATTGAATGGCTACTCTGAAAAATGCAGCACATAAATAATATCAAAAGCAGAGGCTGATTTCCATGAAAATCTTAAGGATTATAACATTACCTTTATGTTTCATAGTAAACAGTAAACATAGTAAACGGATCACTTGCATGCACTTAATATATTGTGAAATGCCTTACAGAATACATTTTGGTGCAGTGCACTGCAGAGTACACAAAAGAGGATATCGGTTTACATTATCATGAGGAGTACCACACAAACCTGTGAAAATGCTTGTATAATGTCTTCTCTGGGTCTGGCAGAGCTTTGTCAGGTCTGAGTGAATAAATGATGTCATCAGGGGCTTAGAGGCTACAAATTCAAGACAACCTGCATTATAAACAAGGGAAGTGAAGTTTGAAAGATTTGATTGTTTACCAGGCAGAAAAGGTGTTGTGTAGCCCCAGCAAGGAAGGCTGCGCTGCCTTCAATACAACATATGGAAACAGCTTGACAGTTAACTATAAATCATCGTGAGACATACCACCATTATGGAAAAGTCAGGGAATCAGCAAATTAGAATGTATCATCTAGGGCCCTTGAATATCTGTAGCAAATTTCACAGCAATCCATCCAATAGTTGTCAACATATTTCACATAAAACCAAAATTATCAATGTCATGGGGGCGCTAGATGAAGAGTCAGGAATCAGTGCAGTCGTTAGGATATCATCTAACGAGGAACCATGAATGTCTACATCATTTTATGGCAATTCATCCAATAGTTGGAATAGTTGAAATATTTATGCCTGGACCAAAGTGATGGACCAGCTTCGCTGTCAAGGCTGATGTAAATAGTGCTGCCAGTTCAAGTGAAGCACACCTTAAACTGAAAGTGGGGCAGGACTCAGTACAGCTTGTATTTTCTGTGTCCTTCCAGCTCCAGCTCCAGCTCCCGTCCTGAACCCCAGACTGCACCAGCCTCCAAGGAGGGACGTCCCTTCTACCCCAGCGAGGAGGAGGCAGAGGAGGAGACAGTGCCGGGATACTACACCGCCAACTCCTACCAGTACCAGGATACCCAGCTGTAGGGTCAGCACACAGCAGCTGTGCAAGCCCTCAGCTTCCTGGACATACATGTACACATGCACTGCAAATGCAGTCTAGTTACACACATACCATTCCATCATGCCCTGCCTAAGTAAGCTGCTGACTTTGAACTAACTCTCGCTTCTTTGATATTGAGGGGGAAAAAAAAACACTTTTTTTTTTTTGCTTAATGGAAGTTAAAGCAATCTGTACTATCCATTTGGATAGGAACTTTGGACTGTCCTCACTTTACTTTTTATGTTGTATTTGATTGTTTCTTTTTTTACGTACCACTTTTAATGGTCAAAACTGAGTGAATAGGAACTACTTGTTTTCTTGCCTATGCAACTCTTCAGTTTGTGCACAGCAACTGAAACCTATTGCCACGAGTTTTGCCCTCACAAAAACCTCAACAAACCTAAAAACCACAATGCGCTTTATCACATCAATCCCCTACTTTTATCGCCAGCTATGATCAACAAAGGTTACGTATATATTATTACATACAACACACACACATATGTATGTATGTATATATATATATATATATATATATATGAATATATATGTGTATATATATACACATATATATGAATATATATGTGTGTGTATATATATATATATATATATGTATTTAAAGTAAAGTGTTTATACTCTGTCTTTGCATTCCTTCGTATATGACAATGCCTGTGTATACATACAGTATATATCTATATATATATTCTATCTAGTAACACTGGAATTTGTTACAATTTTTTGAAGTGCCTTTTACTTTCTTAGTCCCATGAGGTTCGGGTTGTCTTTCCTCTGCCCCTCAGCCACCCAGCCGTACTAAAACCTCTGCTGCTGTCAAGCTTAAAGGGAAACCAGGGAACCAGTAACACCAAAATCTTGATGCTGTCCCCACACACTGTACTGTCTGCTGTCACCTCAAGTGACTAAACACACCCACAAAAATACAGTGCACACCTTGTAGCCTATCTGCCATGTGTAAGAAAGAGCACTGTCTGATCTCTAGAATCCTATCAAGAATAATATCAGTGTAAAACCACTTGAAATTTGAAATTGAGAAAATTAGATTTGGCCGAAGTTCTAATCTGTAAAGGCCCAGTCACCTCAGCAATAAAATAAATTGGTGGCAAAAAAAAAATTAATTTCGATCGCAAATGTGTGTACAAGCTCATGGGGTCAAAGTAAATCTGCACAAATCTTTTGTGGCAAGTTAAATTTTGAACTTACATGAGCAGTGATTGACACGGCATTAGAGACTCCTCCTGGCCCTTATTGAATGATTTCTTTCAGGCATGGTGGATTCTTACAAATGCCATTAACAGCATTATGAGGAACCAGAAGAACATGATTTTTTTCACACATTATCTGTATCATGTATTATTGTCAGGATATAGTGACAGTTTCAGCAAATATGACACAAAGTTATTTTTATAAAAGTTATCTACTGAACATTGAAAAGAAAGTGAATTATCATGGTGATCTTTGAAGGAATGAAGAGCCAGAGAGTCTAAAGCAAAAGAAGCTATCATTATTAGCTGTGTTCCACTTTTATATTAACTCCTCTGTCAGAGTATAAATTTCTCAACAAAAGAGGCAAGGATTTTATCTTCTTATGATCAGCGGTGTAGTGGTAGTTGATGAGGTGGGTGTACTACTAGGATGTGGGTATACTCCATGGATATATAAAAAGAACTGGATACAGCATTAAAGGGAGGGTCTTGTTCATTCTCATGATAGTTGCTCAGTGGCGCATGAAGCCAAAATGTTTCAACTGCTGCATACAAAATTACCTGGATGATGAGCCCATAGAGCAAGCCCACTAGAGACTTAAGCCAGCCAAGCGGGCTACTTCCGGTTGGCACTTAGAGATGGAATGATTAAATTTGCGGCTCTTTTAGAGTTTCCAGTGGTGATCAGACAGAATGGATAAAATCCTGACAGTAAAATGAGTCATTTCGCAAGGTGTTGTGATGCTCAAAAGAATGTATCCATTGATTTCCACGTCTCTTTCCCAATGTTAGTCTATGGGGAAAAGTAGTTTGGGGCATTACATGACGGTGTAATTCCATTGTTTGGCCCAAGCCCCCAGGAATAGCACCAGTGGCCAAAAGTGAATTTACAATGACCAGGTCTGTCACATGATGCCATGGGGCCCAAAAACATTTTAAATCAGGAAAGAGACATCTGTAAATCAGTGGATGCATTTTTTTGAGCCTCGCAACCTTGTGAAATAACCTGTTTCACTTAAGAATTTGATCCATTCGGTTCGATAACATTTCCAAAGTTGTACAATTAAATCATTTTATTCCAATTCAAGTTAGCGAACGGCTAAACCAGAAGTCAGCTGCTCAGCTGACGCAAGTTACTTACTTAGCTGCAGTTGGAGCCACTGAGCAGCTTACATGGGACTGAATGGGGCCTCACCTCCAATGCTGTATCCAGTTCTCTTTATACGTACACAATTGTCTTCAAAGCACTTCCTGGGGGCCTGGTATACTCCCCTATATATTCCAGTAGCTTTTTGGCTGATAGGTGAGCATACTGTAAATGGCTAAAAAAGAGGTGGATATACCCCATATACCTGCATATACCCTCCACTACACTGTTTATGAGACAAAAGTAAATGGTACAAATATGTCTTTTGAATAAGTTGTGTAAACCTACTGTCCCATTAGCAACCAATTTAACTAGCTTGCTAAACTAATCTAGTTAGCCATTAAGCCAGCTCAGGAGAGCTAGCGTGACTGACTAGTGCCATCATATTAGCATGTCAGTGACTTGTGGGTTGCAGGAGTTTTTTTTGCTGCAGCACCACGGCTGGCCACTCAGGCAAACTGGCAGCAAGGCTCACTCTTCACATCATCCAGCTCCCTTGATACATCCATGAGTTAGCTTGCCAGCTACTGTAGTTTGTGAACTCATCCTGCAAACAGTCACTGTGTCACCAAGCCTATAGCATCACCTGTTTTACAAGGACATGCAATGAACTTTGCTATGCCACTTTCTGGTGTGACTGGGCCTTAAGATTTGTTTTTCCTATTGTTTCCATCTTTGGTGCTCAGCATTCAGTGCTGTGCTGTTTTTGCACTGTACCTCCCAGCCAAAAATGATTTGCCAGTCCTAACTGTGTGGCCAGTAGCGAGACATCTTTTGCCTTGGCATGTTTTGTTGATTAAGCTCCTGCAGGTGGTGCCCTCCTCTGTCTGTTCAGCCATGGTGGCTCTCACTGCCTATGCTAACAGCCCTGTTAAATGATAAGATTGGTGATATTCGACATTTTTCTTATGGTTATCAAATTCCATGCACAGACCGAAACCAGCAATGAATGTATCCTACTAGCAAGTATTGTGAGTATACCGAACACCTGATACAGTATATCTTTTTCCTCTGTGCCATAGAGCTCCATTGTTGTCCAAAATCTATTTGAGACTAGACCAGAATACCAAATGTGGATTAATCCACTGCCAAAAATAGTTCTCAACAGTGCACTATTTCTTCCAGTTTAAGTAACATTTGATAAAAACCACAGCGACCACCTGTTTTAGGAAATTACTGAGCCTTTTTTAAAATGAAACTATATGTCTTCAGTAGGAACCAGAAAGTATTGGATGGACTAACACAATGTTGATTATGGTCTTTATGTCACAATAAGAAAAATGGATAAATAACACCATCCTTATCTGTTCAAAGCTGTGTCCCATTTCAAACAGCTTCCTATCAAGACTGAATAAGGGGAGCTGGATCAGTCCTCCAAAGGTATGACTGGATAAACTTGGGGCCAACAGGGTGTGTTGTCTAGAATTTGACACAGACACGCACGCAAGCACACACAAACCTACTAGAACGTGAGAACAGCAAAAGCAATCTTTAAGGAGCTGGCTGAATCATTTTTGTGTTCTATCAGTCATCCACAGAGTGGAGAAAAACACATTTACAAATGTCTGAAGCCACATTTTCTAACCCACAGAAATGTGTGTTCTGCCCTGGTCTTAGTGTCTGTGGTGGAGGCGGTCAGTTTTATTTGATCTGGGCTCCATCATCAGTGTGAATGAGTGGTGTCCCACATGTTTCAAATATGCTTGATTGTATATCTCAGTTAACTCTTTACCTCCACACATGAGCTACAAAGTGCTTACCATCCAAATCCAAGTGCTAATAAGGGACGTCCCTCACAATGGACTGGCATTGAACTCCTGAAGTATAATGTACTGTGTCATGGCAGAGGGTTATATTACAGATGAGATGGAGAGAATGAGAAGAATGATTGGACTGTGTCTGCTGAGTTTTTCCATGTTTTCACCGTAAGACACCAAATAAAACAAAAAGTCTTAACCACATGTGTGTGCTGTAATCATTTTCACAAACAGAGATTTTATAACTCACGATAGCCTAAGATGAACTTAACAATGCAGGACTGTGGGTTCTGTCCCCCATCTCTTACAGTGTAATCAGTCTAGGAAGGGATTGATAAACTAATCAAGATTAGAGTATTATTTTAGAGTGGAAAAAAAGGAAAGGAGCACTATGCAAAAGTATGGGCGCCCCAAGACATTTGAGCTCTCAGACAACTTTTACCAGGGTCTAAGTCCTTAATTAGCTTGTTAGGACTATGGCTTGTTCACAGTCATCATGAGGAAAGGCCAGGTGATGCAAATTTCAAAGCTTTATAAATGCTCTGACTCCTGAAACCTTGTCCCAACAATCAGCAGCCATGGGCTCCTCTCAGCAGCTGCCTAGCACTCTGAAAGCTAAAATAACTGATGCCCAGGTATGTTTTCAGGTAGCTGTTTCCTTAGTTCATAATGTAATTAAGAAATGGCAGTTGACAGGAACTGTGGAGGTCAAGATGAGATATGGAGGACCAAGAAAACTTTCTGAGAGAGCTGATAATGTTTGTTAAAAAGGCAAATCAAAACCCTTGTTTGACTGCAAAAGACCTGCAGGAAGATTTAAAAGACTCTGGAGTGGTGGTGCACTGTTCTACTGTGTAGAGACACCTTTACAAATATGACCTTCATGGAAGAGTCATTAGAAGAAAACTTCTCCTGTGTCCTCACCACAAAATTCAACATCAGAAGTTTGCAAAGGAACATCTAAACAAGTCTGATGCTTTATGGAAAGTTTGGAGAGTGCTGTGTAGTTAAAGTAGAACTTTTTGGATGCAATGAGTAAAGGTATGGTTGGAGAAAAAAGGGTGCAGAATTTCATGCAAAGAACACCTGTCCAACTGTTTAACACGGGGGTGGGTTGATCATGCTTTGGGCTTGTGTTGCAGCCAGTGGCTCAGGGAACATTTCACAGGTAGATGGCAGAATGGATTCAATTGAATTTCAGCTAATTCTAGAAGCAAACATCACACCATCTGTAAAAAAAAAAAAAAAAAAAAAAAGCTGAAAATGAAGAGAGGATGGCTTCTACAACAGGACAATGATCCTAAACACACCTTGAAATCAACAATGGACTACTTCAAGAGGCACAAGCTGAAGGTTCTGCCATGGCCCTCACAGTCCCCTGACCTAAACATCATTAAAAATCTGTGTATAGACCTGAAAAGAGCAGTGCATGCAAGACAGCCCAAGAATCTCACAGAACTAGAAGCCTTTTGCAGGAAGAATGAGTGAAAATCCTCCAAACAAAAACTGAAAGACTCTTAGCTGGTTACAAAAAGTGTTTAGAAGATGTGATACTTGCCGGAGGAGGGCGCTACTAAGCACTGATCATGCAGGGTGCCCAAACTTTTGCTTCAGGCCCTTTTCCTTTTTTTATTTTGAAACTGGAAAAGATTGAAATTAAAAAGTAATCTTGCTTAAAATATGTAAGAAATGTGTTTTAACCTCATGCCTTTTGGAAATCATTTCATCTTCTACTTACTTAACTACTCACAGAAAATGAAATTTTGACCAGGGGTGTCCAAACTTTTGCATGCAACTGTGCATGTGGGATGTGATCACATTGTATTAGATGGACTTAAAAACTTTAGCCCTACTCTTTACTCCTCTGTTTCCTCTCTGTGTTCATTTTGCTTGAGCACCTACAATCCTGCATTCTGGCTGGTTTATCCACCTAAATGAACTTATCTTCTGTCAGATTAGTTGAGAATTTTTTCTCTCTTTGCTTTGTGGGTCAGAACAGGTTCACATGGGTTGCTGGTCAAAATGCAATCTATACTAGAAAAACAGAGCAAAACAGCCGTGGGAGGAGGTTATACATGTGGTCTAAATTTAGGCTAGACATTCCAGCAGTTTTATCATAACACTTTGATTTCAAACTAATAATCTGTGCAGGCACAAAAGCTTTTGCAGTGGCCATGCTATCACCTGCATTTACCAATTGTAACATTTCAGGCCATCAAAGGAGATGGATGGCCGGGATGATGGAGATCAACGGAGCCATAGACCTCAGGCGGACAGCCTGGGGCTGGACAGATGGCCAGCGTTACCACAGAGGACTGCTGCAGAGGGTTCACAGCAGTGGACAGCTGAGAGGTTGAGGACCTGGGCAGCAGAGAAAGCCAATCTGTTCCTTCAGGACTTTGCAGTTCTTTTAAGATTGTTGCATCCTGAAATGTCAGATTTCACAGCAGCTTTTTGACAAAAAAAAAAAAAAAAACAATTGTGATGCATGTTGCAATGTTTTAGCAGGGATGGGCACGAGTACTGATTTGGACATCAATATTAGTTCAAACCATGGAGTACTCGCCGCAGCCCCTTCCACATGTGAACCTTTATTATATATATATATATATATATATATATATATATTCATTTTATTTATTTTTTAAATGGGTAAAATGTTATTTCATTGTAGAGCTGTGTGCAGTGTGTATTGCTTTGCTCAGCACCTCCTTGCCACACTGGCCTTCTCTCTCTCGCTCTCTGTTTATCATGAGCAGCATGAGAGCTTGGCACTAGGGAACAGTTGGTGAAAGACCACCTGCACGCACACACACACACACACACACACACACACACACACACACACACACTGACAGGGCTAACTGTTAGCATCACATGGCAAATGTTACCTAATAGTTATTAATGGGTTTAATCACAGAGTCGAGCCATTTCAGTGTTGGTGGGAGTTGGTTGGGGTTATTACTGGCTCAGTGTCAGATGTTAGCAGCTGCTGCTGTGTTAGCTCATACTAACCAGGCAGACGTTGATCTGACCAAGAGGGTAGTGGCTGAGAGATGACCCTTCAGTGCTGCGTCTAACCTGTGTACAGCAGCAACAAAAAGTTTGCTAATTTTTCTCATGTTAACTTTGAATTTATGGTATAATAGGCTAATTGAAGCCTGGTTGTTCAATAAATGAATTTAAAATTGCACTTTTGTCCTGTTGTTGGCCAATTTACATATCTAACCTGACGTTAAATGTTTTTACGAGTACTCTATAACAATTCAATGTCAGTATTTGAATTTGGAATTGTCTTAAAATGCCCATGTCTAGTTTTTAGGCATTTATTTGCAATGAAATTGCGGGGACAAGTAAAGATAGCAAAAGTAGTTGCAATGCTGTCCCGATTCAGAGTCTATAATTCTGAGCATTAACTGTTAACCACGGAATTAGAATGTATTTGTTATGGTAGGGTTGCTGGGGGGGGGCAGCAATGTTGCTGCCATTTGACGCAGCACTGAAGTTTCCATAAACCGCTCTCTGCCCAGTTAGCACTAGCCAACACAGCGGCAGCCAATATGTGACACCAAGCCATTTAACGGTCCCAACAACCTCACACCGACACCAGAACAGCTCACTTCTCTCATTAAACACATGAATAACTTTTGGGTAACATTAGCCATGGGATGCTGATAGTACGTCCCGTCACTGTGATGATGAAATAAAGATAAAGGGAAAGAGAGAGGGGGGCATGGAGGAGCAAGTGAATCAATACGCTGCACACAGCTCTACAATGAATGACATATTGCCCATTTTAAATGGTCAAACAGGATAGCAGTATCCTGGAGATGCTGGCCAGTGGCCTCAATAGCCAAGGAGACTACGCCTTCCACTGGAGACTCCTACACCAGGGTAACAAACCTTGAAAAACAAAACCAGAAACTATGTTGCCCTGATACCACTACAGATAAGAGAGAATGACTTTTTTTTCTTTATTAATAATGAAACGGCAGTGGTGTAGTCTACGTGATACGCAGGTATATGCCCTATACTCACTAGAAAATGTTTATGATATACCCACATGATGCTTGAGAATAAGTAACAACATCATTTTGTGACAGCTTTCACACGTTGATTAATTCATTAAATTAACCCAGTCTGTGTTCACATGACCTCTGAGGCTTTTGTAGCCTGTGACGATCTAACAACAACAAATTTCTTTCGCTGGCATTCTCGGCACAAAGATGAAAATCAGCAAGTGAATTACCATGAGATGAAGCGAAAACAACGCCAGACAACACTTTTTCAGTGTTTTCTGAAGCGTGCCACTGAACCCACAGCCGCCTCAGGTGATGCTGCAGCTGCAGCAGATGAGGTTGGAGAAGAACACAACAACAGCCAGATGAGGATGAAGCTGAGGCTGTTCTAAATACCCCGGAGAAGGAGCCCGTCGCTACCATAATGCCACTCGGTGAGTGAAATTTGCATAGCAGGGGATTGTTGGTATATTTAAATATATTGTAGTCTCCCTCGTTACGTAAACCATTACCATCAGCTGGTTTCTTGATGCTATTTTCAAGAACAATCAGGCTACTGTGGGCCGTAGCCAACACCAAAACAAGCAAATGACATTTTGTCATAGTCAGTAGCCAACCAACTTTTAGCTCGGCTATGGAGCTAAAATCATGCCAAAACCCCACGATCCTCACACCCAACAATCCACAAACAAACTCAGTGTGGTTTGCAAATACAAAACATCATTCACAAACTAATGCATTTTGTTTTGCAAATAAGAAACATACCTATCAAACAAATACATCATGCTTCAGACTAAAATCTTTCAACTACAAAAAAATCCTTCAAGTACATAAAGCCAATTGTACAACTACGAAAATCTTAAAGCCATTTGTGTGTAGCTCTGAAGCTGTGTGTGTGTGTGGATCAGAAGCTGTGCCTGTGTGGATCAGAAGCCTGTGCGTGTGTGGATCAGAAGCTGTGCGTGTGTGGATCTGCAAGGCGGAATATTACTGTAATTGTGGGTATAATGACCGCATATCATTTCCTATAAACTTTTCACAATAAAAGCCTCCCGTTACTTAGTTATTTCAAACCTTTCAGTGTGAAGCAGCGAGCAGCAATGTGTGTTTTGTTTTAGCACCATCTGAGGAGTTGTGTTCAGTTACTGCAGATAAATGTGTGTGGACTGAGGACGTATCAAGTTATTAACGTTATATGTGGCCATAGTTGAATCTTTGTTGGCGGCCTTCGACTGAATCAACAGCGCCACCTGCTGTTTTGGAGTGCGAATTACAGGATATTTCTTAGAGAGTTCACTGGCATTCATGTGTGGATCAGAAGCCATTCGTGCGTGGATCTGCAAGGCGGAAAATTAGTGCCAAAAGTCATGTGACAGTGGTAAAATCGTGCCAAAAGTCACGTGACTTTTGGTAGTAATATTCCGCCTTGCAGATCCACACACGCACAGCTTCTGATCCACACACAAATGGCTTTAAGATTTTCGTAGTTGTAGAATTGGTTTTATGTACTTGAAGGATTTTTTTGTAGTTGAAAGATTTTAGTCTGAAGCATGATGTATTTGTTTGATAGGTATGTTTGTTATTTGCAAAACGAAATGCATTAGTTTGTGAATGATGTTTTGTATTTGCAAACCACACTGAGTTTGTTTGTGGATCGTTGGGCGAGAGTAAAACATGTTATGTGTGTTTGTGAGGTTTTGGCATGATTTTAGCTCCATACTCGGCTCTCTCACTCACCAGCTTACACACTCTCGCCCTCTGAACATCCCCAGTTCCCACCCACCTCACTGCCATACAACCCATTGTCATGGGAAGGACAATGACTGACAGGCTTCTCAGCCCCTAAGTGTATGTCACGTTCATGAACATCAGGGAAAACACAGAACTATGTACGGTTATACAATATCTAAAACTATAGAGTGATAACTTAGATATTGCGTGTGTTTGTGTGTGTGTGTGCGTGTGTGTGTGTGTGTGTGTGTGTGTGTGTGTGTGTGTGCGTGTGGTCATAAACAGAACACAATGTTTATATCTCCTTGTTTCAGATGATGAGACAGATGAGAGTTCCTGGCCGGCCTTGTGGAGTCAAAGTCAGGCTAGGGTATTTAAGACCAGGCATCCCTGGTTAGAGTGGAGGGACAGAAAGTTAGGTAAATGTCAGCACATGCAAGGAGGATCTAAACAACTGATATTTATAATGTCAATGACTATATAAATGAGAGTTAATTTATTGCCATGTTAGAAGTGCATTATTTTAAAATATTTGGACCATTAAATTACTATATGGTAATGCTAGTTATGAGTAGTTGTCAGATGTCAGTTAGCTATTGCAAGAGTAGAATATTTTCCTCCTTTTGTCTGTATTTCATGTATTTGTTAGCCATGATGTGGATATTGTAAACAGTTTATTAAATACTTTTGAGTAAATTTTAGCCTGGTTCTATAGATGTTGTTCATTGGTGAATGTGATTCAAATTCAGATGTTTTCGTAGTAGTGCGAGTATAGACAGTATACCCACTACAAAAAACTAGACTACACCACTGTGGAACGGATACTTTAAGTGAGTAAAGAGTTCAGTTTGAAGTATATGTAGAAGATGAACCCAGTACAACAAACTTCCACGAATACCCATTGTTTCCTATAGTGGCTTTATGTCAAACAATCTGTCAAATAGATTTGTTCCTGGTTTGCTGTGTGCTGCATTTGAGTCCAAGCACAACACGTTACACTCTTCCACAATGCTAGCTATCGATGGTGAGCAGTTGCCCATTTAAGTAGGTTACAACGATGACCTGCTGTCCAGTCAAGATCCCAGATCCCTTGGGATCCCTGGTGAGGATGACGAGCATGCAGATGAGCTTCACTGAGGCAGTTTTTCATGATTTGTGTAGAAATTCTTCAGTTGTGCAAACCAATTATTACATCAGCTGTTTGGGTGGCTGGTCTTAAGATGATTTCGCGGGTCAAGATGCTGGATGTGCAGGTTGCGAGCTGGTGCGGTTACACATGGTCTGTGGTTATGAGGTTGGTTGGATGTACTGCCAAATTCATGGAAATGACATTGGAGACAGCTTATAGTAGTGAAATGACCATTCATTTCACAGGCTCTGGTGAACATACCTGCACAAAGCATGCCAATGGCAAGTTCCCTCAAAACGTGTGTCATAAGTGGCATTGTGCTGTGTGATCAAACCATCCCAAGGCCCACCTGTATAGTAACTTCTTGATATGCCACACCTGTCAGGTGGATGGATTATCTTGGAAAAGGAGAAGCACGCACCAACACAGATTTTAACAAATTTACGACTAAACATTGAGAGACATATTAAAAAATAAATATAATAATTTAAAAAATCTCAGGTCTTTAATTTAAACCTCTAAAAATGGGAGCAAAAACATATGTTGCATTTAAAATGTTTGTTTATTGTATTTTGTATATGACATAACCATCCATAATAAAAAACACAATATTTGGAGTGCTTCACCACCATCACAGAGTCATCAGTAAAAGGAACTGCCTCAGGTGTCATCATGTGACTTATGTGTTAGTGAATGGTCTATCTTGTGATAGCAGTTCGTAAGAGGTTGTTTCATGTGACCAGTGTTCCACACTTTAGTCACATGAAATCACCTGAGCCAAGACAGATAAAACATGAAAAGATAAAAATTAACAAATTCATGAACAACAAAGGTCTGTAGCATGTCATGTATACGGTGAAGGTGTGTTGTCAGCAGAGCTTTAGTGATGACGGTCTGTACAAGCCTCTCAGAACACGGCCAGGCCTACACTGTTTTCATGTAAGCTTCAACAGTGACACACATTGTTGAAGATTTATCACTGCTGCTGGCAAGGTCCAGAAACGACTTGTGAAGGTTACACATTAGTCACACCCAGGCAGCCACAATATGTCAACATGGACCATGATGGACTGTGGTCACAGAGTTGGTTGTTTTTTTTTTCCCCAACCTTTCATTCTTTTTTAATGGGAATGATGTTTTCTTTACTTCATTATTAAGCTACAGTGCAAAGTGGCATTGCCAATCTGCTTGCCTATTTTACAGCTTGGAAACCCAGTTGTCAACCTACCTCACTTCCCTTTTACAAGATGCACATTTTCATTCAGCTCTACAGCTCTATGGCTGTATCTGTTCAGCCAAAACACATGAAATACTGTCAGTAGTTTTGTGCCCAAACTTATCCAAACCTTAACCTCAGAGGCAGCTGTTGTAAGCTGGGATCTATTAAGATTCAATGCACTGTCTATATCTGTACTTTATGTTGTTGTGTTGTACAGACTGTGAAAACAAATCTTCCTCTGGGACGATAAATCTAAATCTATGTGCACTCTCATATATTCGACTGCCCATGCAGTGTACCAAGATAAACAGTTTTGCAGGATTTGCACATTTTTGCCATTCTCAGCACCCCCAGCTTTGCCAACACACTTGTCATTATCAGTGTGTTTTAATTTGATCAAGTAATCAAGTGCTTCATTTAAAAATATCCTTTTTCTTTAAATCTCTCATATACTTACTCTCACACCTTTTTAGTCAGTGCTCTGTTAGTAATAAACTCACACCATGAAAATTTTCATTCTAAAATTATTATTTTTCCCCAGCAATAGGTTCATTATTGTTTTCAAATGGCCTCCGACTATAAAGACATGGGACACAGAAACATCCAGTATGATGGATAGCACCCAAGGGAAATAAGTTGTAGTCCCACATTAAAATCAGGCCTCCCTTTACCAACACATTCTCACTCCAACCTCATCACATCTCGACGTTTGGTCATGGATTTTCCACGTCGAGATTCAAGGTACCCTGGGTGCATTGGTTGTTGACGTTCTGGGACACCATGTCAAGTTCTGCCTGTTACGTGCATTGTCTCAATCAAAATACACTTTTTTTTTGTAACAGGAAATGTACTGTTTGCATGCAGTCTTTTTCAGAATAAACGTACTACATCAGTACAACACTGCAAATTGATGTATTTTTTTCCTTAACCAACAAAAGCACATCAGAATCAGAATCAGAATCAGAAATACTTTATTGATCCCCAAGGGGAAATTGTTTTTGTTACAGGTGCTCCTTACAAGTGTAAAAAGATGGGTTGGGTTCACATGGTTGGGTTTAGAAAAAAAAAGAACAGAGTTTGGCTTTACAATCTTATGGGAAGCTAACACTGTCCTCCCAAATGGCAGTCAGTGGTTGTTGGACCCATCCACCCCCCAGTAGGACTTCCGCAGACTTAACTTTCCTTGTTGTCCCACTGCATTTCCCCTTGATGCTGCCAGGTGCCATCAAACAATAACGGCGACTGGCTGCCTTTCATACCGACGTGAAAGGACGGCTTTTTTCATCAGTGTTGGACACCGGAAGACACTGACCAGATTACTATGGCTGTGTCCAAAACCACTTACTGTTCACTATAGTCCATTATATAGTGAGTTCACTATTTTGAGTGCTCCAACGGTATAGTTAGAATTATTATAAAGTACTGCACAACCAATGGTCACTAACCAAGCCCTATATCCCATCATGCAATGCACTGCAGAAATGGACAGACTTTATGGGGACGAACACAGAGACGGGCTTACATTTCTACATTTAACTCATGAGGATTTCTTGAAGTTTGTTTCAGTTTCTTAGCCATGTAAAATTGTCAGTTGATGTGTAGTCAGTGGTCCCTGAAGAGATTAAAATTAATTGGCAACGGATAATTCTCTAGCCTTAAGGTAGTTGTACCAAGCCCCCAGGAAAGCCACTAAGCCTTGCAGCAAATGACACTTCAAACTGCAAACAAGGTCAATTATTAATTTTCCTATTCTGCATTTTTGAGCCATGGTGATTTATATTTGTAAAACCTTCCTGAAGCTAAGAAAACCGATTTTAAAATCTGTGAAGACTTCACAATGTAGAGTGTATGAGCCAAGTGGGAGCTTGCGGCCAGGGCCACCAGGAAAAACACTACTGCGCATATTAAGTGGGCCGCATACCGTGAAAGTAAACTCAGAAACTAGAAAACTTCTTAGGGGTATGCGCCAGGCAAGTAATTCCATGGGAATGAATAGATGCCATCTGAACTATACAGAAAAAGGGCTGACGCTGGCTAATGTCAGCAAGCTGGGTCACTTCTAACCATTATTTGTACCTAAGGTTACTCATTAAATTCACAAGTGATTACATTGAGATCTATAAATAAGATAAAATAAAATTGAATTGAATGACAAACTTTTAAACATAGAATGTTAAATGGAAAATTACTTACATTGGTAGGAGATGTTGCAGTCACACTGCTCTCTCTCCTCTTGTCTGTACTTTGTAATGTTATTTATTAATTTGAGAGAAAATACATTCAGTATAATATCATATATTTATCACAAATATACATGTCAGTATTTGTTATTGCTGGTTCACCCACCAGCGTTGATATGGCACGTTTTAATTGTTTGACAGCAATGACATCATTAATAGCACAGAGAAAATGACCTGAGTAGTGTCCGAAAGTGTTTTTTTTTTTTTTTTTTCATGTCGCAAATGAGCTCATTATATAGTCCTCTCAAACTCCCTATATAGCGGGTAGGGAGTAGTGATTTTAGACACAGCGTAGCTCTATCACTAAAAGTAAGAAAGATAAATAAAAGCTATTTTGCTTTTGGGCTCTTATTTTATTGTGTACACATCACATTTGC
Organism: Cephalopholis sonnerati; assembly: GCA_019142605.1. NCBI lineage: Eukaryota > Metazoa > Chordata > Actinopteri > Perciformes > Serranidae > Cephalopholis > Cephalopholis sonnerati. Next base: position 5,936,638 of record JAGQAX010000007.1, on the reverse strand, counting down.
AATGGTTCGCAGGGGTCAATTTCAAAGGTACAAAAAACATAACAGTCAAAAAATCATTGAGGTTCTTTCACGAGGCTAATTAAATTTTATCAGACACAATGGTGGACTCACAAATACGGACAGAGACGAAATCCAAAGTTTAGGGTTTTTAATCTGGTCAGGGTCAGTACACAAAAGGCAGTCAGCACAGGCAGAGGTAACCAAATTAACGGGCAAAAAAACTTGCTGGTCTAAATACAAAAAAAGGTCAATCTCACAAGGAATACACACTAGAAAAAACACCGGAAAGCTCACACAAAGGACAAGGTAATCTAACAGACAACAAATGGAAGACACAGAGTTATACTCTGACAGGGGAGCTAATGAGACACAAGTGAAAGCAATCAGACAATCAGGGCAGCGGGGAAACTTGACAGGACATGAGGGAGAACATCACATTCAAACCCTAACAAGTTTAATTTTGTTCCTAAAAACTGTCAGTCAATTTGAGAGCGGTAGGTTCCAGTGAGGTGTTCTGATTGTTGGTGGTGCAATGCTCTAGCTTCCATTTGTGTTGTGCCTTTAAAACTCAGTGTTTGTTTCGTACTATATCACAACCCTTTTCTTTGTTTAGGTTTGGTTAGGTTAAAGCAACTCTTACCTTTCTTGCATTTCACACAGCACAGCACACAAAAAATTTTAACATCCACAACTCCCGCCTCCCTCCAAAGTCCCATCCCCCTCCTCCTGCAACTCCACATCCCTCCAAAGGCCTACTCCCCCTGCCTCCTTTACGTCCTCCATACATCTATGATAGATGTAGGCGTTGGCAAGGTAATGTTAGATACATGGAAGAGGAGAAAAGAGAAAAGAGAAGAGTAGAAGAGAAGAGGAGTAAAACACGCTGCTGATTGCTGAAGGTTATATGTTATATTAGAAGCAAACTAAACATAACGTTACCTGTCCTGCACAGTCAAACGCAACCCCGGAGTTTTGAAACTTATCTGGGGTCAGTGATCAATCAATCAATCAATCAAAGTTTATTTATATAGCACTTTACAACATCAAAAAAAGATGGACAAAGTGATGACTGATGAGTTTTATAATATAGAGTAAACGCTAACGTTAGATAGTACTGGTGACTGGCAACAAACAAGGAAGATAATACAGAGGCTCAGGCTATGTTAGGCTACAGTAGGCTAACCGTTAGCAGCTAGATGATGTGTTGTCATATGTAACGTTATAGCCTATGTTACATTAGAGGCAAACCAAAAATACCTGTACAGCAGAAACTCTGCGACCATCTCGTCCCTTTTTAGATCAGATGAAGCTGCATCAGTCTTTGCCATTGCTCGAAAGCAGAGCTGATGTTGGCTCTTGCAGCATTGAGTTCTCTCTTAGTGTTAGCTTTTTCTGCATGTTCTTTTTTGCCAGCTGATTTCCCTGTTGGAGCGGCTGGAGGTGGAATTGGTGGTCCGCATTTTCCTGCCATTGTTATGGAGAAAAGTTTATATCCACAAGCATTCCTGTTACTAGCCTATTTATTCCACGTGGGGAAGACAGACAGGACACTCGGCCAATCATTGCATTGATTGGTCAGCATTTTCTTAGAACCATATGAGAATGGTATAATTATGAGTTTTAGTCTCTGGTGGAATTCACTTACATTATAATGTGCCGTCAGCTTGTTAATAGCATTTTAACCTAAACAAAGACAAGTGTAAAATTTCCAGAAAGGTTAGTGTCGCTTTAAGGTCTGATGAACTTTTATGGTAATATCACTCTGATTGGGTCCTGGGTGTGAATGTTTCATACCAATGACATTTTCAAATACACAATGTCAGGAATGTAAAAGCGGAGGGTGTGGTGGGGAGTTAGGGTGCCCTTTTCCTATTGGAGCCCCTGCCCTTCAAACGTTTGCGCACGGGTCTGGTGCAGAGTGACCCCTCCTTGCATAGTAAACAAATGTACATGGCTGTTTTTAATATATGCGTGTAATACTGTGTCAGGCCTCGAGTGTGCATTTTGTTTCAGGATGATATATTGTGAAGATTTCAAGAAGACAGTCCGTCCTGTTTACATGTTACACATGGTCTGCTCTGCCCCTCCCCCGTAGGGACTTTTGTCAGCCCGCTGCCAAAATATGTGAAAGTCAATCCAAGCCCTGCCGCTCAGCGAGCATGTTATTTAAAACTGGACACCATCATGGCAGGGGCACCGAGCAGCAGCTCTACTGAAACCAGCGAGGATCCACCCTGTAGTCCGTGAAAACAACGCTTCTGTGGACAGACTCGTGAAATTCTTTGTATTTTTCGTCCTGCCCGTCGAGCCTCAGATGTCGCTCCCAGTGGTGCTGCCGGGGTCTTGCTGTCCGGTTATCGGGGCTTCGCAGCTCGCTGAGCCGTCTTACCGAAACCGACCCCGTGGCTTGTCCGCCTCTTCCCGGATCGCCGGCGGTGGCTCCCGGCTGCTGCTGCCGGGGCGGCCGCTGCTCTCGCTGGGCTTGTTGCAGCTGCTGCTCGGCGGCTCCATGGTGGCGCTTTGCTTTGGAGCTCTGTCCCTCAGCAACTCACCACCGATCCGAAACTCCTGTCCCTTCTGGGCAGGCTCCTCGGTAAGTTTACCTTAGCCGCGGGTTTATATCATCACTGTGCAGAACAGCTCATGTTTAATGACAGACGGTCCTAACTTTATCACAGGTAACATACCCTTTGCAAGAGTTCAAAATATTATTGGACTACATTATAGCGATGCGAATTAACCGTAAACTGGGACAACAGATGTGTTTTGTTTACCACTTTAAAACGGAAACGACAGAAACAAATGCTGGATATTGCAAAAGCATATGAGCTGTAGCCACCTTGTCTGGTTTCCATTTATACCGTCAATACTGTCGCCCAGTCAGGGATGTGACATGAAACTGTCAGATGCTTCCTCACATATGTTACTGTCAGAGCCATGTGGTACTATGATGGATAGTATGTCACTGTAGTGTGAGCGATACAGGTCCCTGTCAAAGAAAAAAAAAACAAAAAAACATGAGACTTCTGGTGTTCATTATCTGTGCAGTTTTGATAGCAGGTATCGTTTGGCAAGTTACTAAGGAAATGCAAAAACTTTTTTACTCATTAGGCTACTCCTTTAAAAAGTAGGAAATGTAGTAGGCTTTTTTACTTGAAATAAAAAGTAAGTTACTTGTTATGTTTCTAATGTTTCTGCTTAACTTGTTATGTTTCTATTTTAACTTGTCAAGTTTCAGTAACCTTCTCCTCCTTCTGAGAAAGTGACGTATAATCTGTTCAGGCAGCTCATTTTGGAACTGAATCCACTTTTTTAAAAACAACAATAAAGTAAATGCTGAATCAGCATTCAAAAAGTTATTCTCCTCAAGGGAATTTATGTTTGTATTCAACTTTTTACCTTTTGTGCTTTTCAAAGTATTTACAAAGCCCTTCTTCAGCATCCACCTTGGAAAGTTAAGTTTCCAGCTTTTCTAACAATGTATTTCAGCTCTTAGCTCCTAAAGTTAATGCAGTTCAGCTTCCAACTCTTACAGTTTTATGATTCAGTTTCCAGGTTTTTCAGGAATGTGATGCCACTCATTTATGCTTTAAGGCTCCTGTATTTTGGCAATGCTTTGCAGTTTCAGCTGTCAGCATTCACATGTATTTAATGCAGGAAATGCAGTTTGTAGTTAACCTTACAGGAGGAGTCAACAATCAGCCTAACTGCATAACTGCAAACATGGCCGCCTCTCAAACCCGATGGGATATACTATATGTATTTATACATATACATTTGAAACATAAAGCAATACTCTCCTCAACTTTTCACTCATGTTTTTCTGCACATTCCATCATAGAAACAGCAATGAGTATTTACAAAATATAAATAACACCACATTTATGCTGATATCCTGTCCAGCTCCTTGTTTTGTTATCCCTGCCCTGACATATAAAGTCAGGTCTAAATGTTCAGAAATAAAATAATAATTATATCTCATTAGCAGAAGCTTCTCTAACCTCTTATCAGACAGTCTGTTCCTTCTAAGGGTGAGCACCAAACCTCCTAAACTAAAAAGCTGCTCCACAGGTGTGTTAGAGAGAGAGTTGTGCTTTATGTAAATATTAAAAGATGTTTGAGAAGTGGTAGAGTCTCAACGTCAGTTCCCTGGCCTCAAATGGCCTATTACCTCGTTTCCTGCCAAGTAGCTGTTCTTGGGCTTGGGCTCTGTCTCAAATGCATAAAAAGTTGATTTCATCATGGCTGGGTGATTCTGAGGACGCAGAGGCAGGGTCCTCTGCTGGAGCAGTTGTGCAACACTCTGCTGTCAGGAACTCCCTCACAACCTCTTTCCTGCACTCATCTCTCAGCCATTTGAGTTTTAGCTGAAGACAACTGGCAGCTGCAAGAAGAAAACATTTTTTTTATGTGGGCTATTGGCTGTAGACCTAAACCGCACTTCCTCCAATGTGGGATCAGTATCACAGATTTACTTTTTAAGCTGTTCATTAACCACTTTATTGTTTCAATCTTCTGTTGCTGTGATGATGAATATCAGTATTTTGACTACTATAGCGTTGATAATTTTACTAACTGCTTTAAAAACAAATATTGCAGTAACATCTATCCCCTGTGTTTATGAGTGGTGTAATGTAGCAAATCTGCTCAAATAAATAAGCGAAAAAGAAGAAATATACACATGCCTTCACAATGACATCAGGAAGGCCAGCTGTCATCCTTGAGAGAATGTCTTCCAAGGCATGGTCCTTGACATCAGGACTTCGAGGGCTGGTAATAAAGTGCCATGGTGACAGTTATTACATTGTAAGATGGCCAGTGCTGCTGTAAGTGTCTTCATGACAGTGCAGTACTCCCACAGCAATTTGTGCTCCTTTTTGATGAAGCGGGTGGTACAGAGGTTAGCATTGTTGCCTCACAGCAAGAGTGTTCCAGGTTTGAACCTGGAGTGGGAGTTCGAACCCCCTTCTGTGCAGAGTTTGCACATTCTCCCCGTGTCAGCGTGGATTTACTCCGGGTGTTCAGCTTCCTTCCATAGTCCAGAGACATGCAGGTTAATTGGTGACTCTAAATTGGCTGTAGGTGTGAATGTGAGCATGAATGGTTGTCTGTCTCTATATGTGTCAGCCCTGTGATAGTCTGGCGACCTGTCCAGGGTGTACCCCGCCTCTCGGCCAATGTCTGCTTGGATAGGCTCCAGCACACCTGTGACCCCCAACAGGATAAGCAGCTTTCTGTGGTTCTGTGGTCTTCCATGTGTTCTGATGCAACTGTAGACCGACTTGTTTTGGTCTAAAGAGCTGTGCAGTTCATGAAACACAGCCTTGTATCTTTGCTAGAAGTTAAGTATTTCTCTATCACTGGTGGATGTTAGGCTTAATGCATGCAATGTCTACCTGTAATGTGGGAGAAGAGTAAACTGATTATCATCCTCAGCGGAGAGGGGTTTTGTGAGATCTGTAAAAGTGATGTTCTCATTGCTGCTGTCTTCTTCCAATTCAGAATTGACAGGCTGATATATTTTAAATACCCTGGCAAAATTTGATGCATTGTCTGTCACAGTGGCTTCAATTTATCCATCAGTCCATATGATGAATGAATTAGCTGTATCTGTGCTCCAAAGTGGAAGTGCTGATTTAGTAAACTGTTACACCCAAAAGCTTTTGTTGTTAGCTGTCCAGATGTCAGCTGAGGTGAAAACAAAGTCTAACTCTCCCAGTACGGTCTTCAGATTAGATTCTATGACAGCATATTCTCTCTTTAGGTAGCCAGCAAATGTCTTTCTCTGTTGCAGCTTGACATTGTTTTTATGGGAATTTTCTCTGTAATGCGCCAAAATGAGTGTGAGTGAACTGTGGAAAAATGTAACATCTCCTCCAGGAGACTTAATATCAGCACGTTTTTAACTGTCATCCTTCACCGTTCAAAACATTTTTTGATCGCCAGTTAAATACTTAGGTCACAATACAATATTACTGGAATATAAAAAATGTCAGATCGGAGCCACATACCTGGGTTTGAGTGTTTTTAATATGTAACAAAAGCCTTTGTTTCCAACAACGCTGTGTTGACACAGATCTTTGCACATGAAGTAGATGATGTACTGCGTTATTTTCTTAGCTCTCTCAGAGTTGGATGGGAGCTTGGTCAAGCTAATTGTGTCCAGTTTTGGTTGATTTTTGGCAGAGTGGGTTAAATGTTAACTTGGCCGTCAGCGGCTAGCACTATCTCTGGATGGTGGAGTTTGAGGTGAGCCCTCATGTTTGTTGTATTCCCATGGTATTTATTATCATATGACACTGCTTGCAAATTGCATGTGCCATATCAAAGTCCTCCTTTCCTTCCATTTAAAAAAATCCAAAATAAGTCCAGACATAGGTGTGAAAGTGAGCCTGAATGGTTGTCTGTCTCTATGTGTCAGCCCTGTGATAGTCTGGTGACCTGTCCAGGGTGTACCCTGCCTCTCACTCAATGTCAGCTGGGATAGGCTCCAGCCCCACTGCAACCCCCAACAGAATAAGCAGTAATGGAAAATGAATGTATGAATGAAGTCCAGACGTATGATTTAAATGCAGATGGCACATTTCTGATTTCTTTCTCCTGTGCCTCCATCTTTGTTTTGATGAACTTCCTGTCACATGCCACTGACTGAGACCACTGCTGACCTTATTAGGAAAAAAACACATCAGCACCATCTAGTGAACTGAAAAAGCAATTTATTTTATTATTAATACCAAAAGTTGTATTGAAATGTGTATTTGCAAAAATGAATAACGTATATGATAAAAGATGGACACTTTGTGCCTGTGGATTGATACAATATCGCCACGCAAAATATCCTGATACTATGCTGTAGCGATGTTTTTCCTCCTTTCTAGCAGCCCCTAGTTGCTGGTAAAATTTCCTCCAGTGCTCCGCCATCTTGTCTTTCTCTCACATAACATGTCACTCTGTTGCGCCTCCAACCTTTGGAGAAGATTAAATTCCCTTACCTCCTGCAGAGAATCTCCTCTCTGCCCGTGTTAGATATCTCTTTAAATTCAAAGTTATTTAAGGATAAAGCCTATCAATGTCCTATCCAGCTCTCCAGTCTCTGCTGTAGCATTCCTGTGTTTCACACCATGTGTTGCACAGGATATATAGTATGTATGTTGTGCTACAGTATGACAGTGATTAAGTGGGTCTGCAGTATGCTTGGCAGCAGCCGAGCAAGGAAGTTGGTGGAGTGTATCATGGACTGTAGCACTTCAAACCTACCACACTGAAAATTAGCAGCAGAGGGGAGGAACCTGTACAGATGTAGTGTTGGAGACTAAATTTCTTAAGTGGTGTATACGAACAGAAGAAAAACATACTAGGTTTGAGGTTATCACTCAGGAATGATAACCTGTGATAATCTATGAAAACATTACGTAATTTATTTTTAAAATTTGTACTACCAATCAAATGACTTTGTAAAATGAATAGTGTCACTTGTGACAAACCCAAGTCAAATTACATTTAGGTAGACATGTGCATCTGTTTGTTTTGTTCTATGTTGTGTTTCTTTCAGACAGTGTTGCGTCATATCAAAATATTTGTTCTCCATGTGTTTCCAGGTCATTCTGTCTGGCATTGTTGGCCTTACAACATGGAGAAGGCCCATGCTTCTACTGGTAAGGGATATGGTGGTTGGTTGGTTGCTTGGTTTTTTCTATGAAGCAGGGACTGCATTGATTATGATGTTTTGTTGCTGTTAAATTAAATCCAATAGTTAACTCACTTAGGGCTGTCCAGCAGTTTTCCATGGAGAGCTAACAGTCTGCAGGTTTCCAGGACTCAATCCACTGATCAGCACTCCTTCAGGCAGAGGGGGAGCAGTCATCAGTAGAATCACCTGCTGCTGATCAACTGAAATGAAAACCTGCAGACTGTCGGCTCTCTGTGGCACATGATTGGACAAATCAGATGTAGATTCAAAAAATACATCGATAAGTGTATAAAAATAGGGCTTCTTCTCTTAATTCCCACAAACTCAACAGGCAAAACCCTAAATACTGTAAATGGTGCCAAGGGGTGAACAGAGAAAAGGTTGTTACATATATTGTGCTGCGGCAAACATACTCAGAAAGGAAAAAGCTAATAAATAAATCCATTTACAAATGGAATCGTAGTGAAGTCGGTCCTATTCTTTTAACAGTGGATTTTGTATGTGTTAGATTACGCATAGTAACAAGCTACATGTTCTCAGCAAAGTGTGGCAGGTGGACTTCTACACCTGCTCTGCCTGTGTTTTGATCAGACTGGATAAAATAATGGGCGTAGCCACTGTGACGCCACAAATTAGTTTATGGGCTCCCATTTTGAATCCGAGTTTGGCAATGTGGCCGTCACCATCTTGGATTTTTGGAGCCATATGTGACCATATTTGGACAAAAGTGTGGCGCTAACTGTGATACTTGTTGCTAGCTTCATTAGCATGGTGCATTTACAACTTATGGTTAACTGTGATAATACAAATCCAGATTTTTACTAGAGAAAAACAGGCTTAATACCATCAAAACAAAGTGCACTTACTGGAAAAACTGAACATCTGACTACTTAGAGCAGTTATCGTCAACAGACAGCTTACCAAAGCTTTTCATCTGGCCTGCAGAATAAAGAAAACTAAAGACATTATAAATCCATCTGTCAGCCCCCACAGTCAGGCCCCCACAGTGTCCACTGAGAAAAATTCAGTTGATGATCCTGCCTTTGAGGGTCTTTCAGTACAACCAGATAATAAGGCAACCAGAACTTTACAATTAGCTTTCATGAACTGAAAACACACTAAAATAGTGAAAGCTATGGCAATGCCTATACTCTGTTAATCTGAGGTTACGCAATAGTTGTGTTACCTAACCAACATATAGTCACCGTGGTAGCGACTTGTCAACGGACAGCACTCACCTGTCACTCAAAGCATCCAGGCCCTTAATTTTGTGGACCTTTAAGCCTCAGTAAAATTTGTATGGTTAAGTTAAATAAAAACTCACCCCTCATACCATACCCATACCTACCTGTGAACCCCGGCCCCAAGCGGCCAATTGCAGAATCACAGTTTTTTTGGCACTCATGCGTTTGATTTGACTGGTTGGTTCTAGTACTTAAATTTGTAAACCTTACGATTTCAGTTCTGGTCGATTTAGCAACACCGGTGGTTACCATGTTAGCAGCAAGTATGGTTCAATACTACAGTAAACAGTGGTGGAGCAGCCACTTTGTCGGAAATAAAACAAGCAAGTGTTTCTGGTTACAGTGCAGCCAAACAAACTCAGTAATACGAGCTGGTTATGTTGCTGAGGAGTCAGAGGTGTGCAGCCTGTTTCCTGCAGCTCTTCATCTAACAGCTTAAATCACTACCTGCAATATATACAATTAATCTGCTGTCAAAAAATGCAGAAAGTAACTTGTGCTTTTTAGCAACATTTTCTGTCTTTTCTACAGTCATTGTCCTCAGTGCAAATACATTGTCTTTCCTGTGACTTATTCACAATAAAAGCCACCCCGCTGTTCTCCAGTTGAATCTAAATGTGAAGCAGCAGCAGTAGGACGTGTTGTGTTAGCATTAGTAGTAACTTATACACCTTGATATCTGTAGGAGAGTGAATAGTGAAGAGCGAGGCTGATATCAATCAGATCACATAACAAACAGTAGCAGTGGATTGCATTCTGCATTCTTTCCTGCCAGTAGCTTGTGTGTGTGTGTGTGTGAGGGCAATTTACATCCAGTAAAAATAAAATCTACTTTAGAGAGAGAGATAATCACTGAATGTAAATACATTGAATGGCTATTGCTTAAGAAAGTCAACCCTAACCAAAACAAGTGAGATGAACAGACTGAAAACTTTATCTTATTAGATAATGCAGATGTTGTCGAAGTTTTGTGGAGACATAATTTACAGTTAAGAAAAAGGTAATAAATTACAATATATCTTAAATATATTTTATCACAATACTCAGTATATTGCAACATATTTAAAATCACAATAATTTTCTATCTTGACTGAAGTATCCTGATAATACTGTTAATGGATCCTCTGGTAATTCTCACCCCAAGTTTCTGCAATGTGACCATATCTGAAAGCAGAAGTTCTTTTATACCAAGTCTTTCTAGTTTATTTTATGGACCTGACAAACCAGATAACTAAAATTATTACTAAAAATGCTGTTCTACTGCTAAAAACATTTTGTCATGTCAGATACAACATACTGTTCTTACCCATCTTTTGTCAATATGTTGTATATCGAGGTGTGCTACTTAGCACTTCTGCATGTTCTTACAGTACATGGAGTGAGTAGTGGTGTAATAGCAAAAGATTTAGTAGCGGGAGCATTTGATAGGGGGTTCTGGTCAAAACATGCCACCCTGAAATCTCCAGTAAAGATGTTTTAAGCTTGCTTTTAAACTGATGTGCAGACTGGCCTAATGTAACAAGAAAGTGGTTCAAATACAGTTAAAGTATAAGGAGGCTTTTGTTTTCAAAATTCAATATGCTCTATAGAAAAACAAAGCCTGTTTCAGCTTTCAGGCCATGGTCAGGGGGCACAGGGAGACTTTGTCTTGCTTCCAGAACTGACATTGATGCTCATTTTGGGGTTACACTGTACATTTACTGCTGCAAGACAACCTGAACACCTGTCTGCTCTGAGAGCATCCACCATCTCTCTCTCACTCAACCATAAACTTGCTACATTCACATTATGCATTGAACTTTTTCTGAAACCCACGCTGCTCTTATGACAATGTTGTTTTCAACATTTGATGATTAATTATCTAAACAGAAAAGCTGAATGGAGACTTTAACTGCTCTTTTCCCAGAGCTGTCAAACACACAGCTGCAGCCTTAGGGGAGGCTCTCAAATCAGGTGATTAGGGGAGACCCATTATCGACACCTTTCTGTCACCATGTCGCTCCAGGTAGCAACAAGCATGGTCTCATATGAGCTAAAACAGAGGAACCTTTCAAACAGCAGTAAGGTCCAGACAGCCAAGCACTTTATTTACCTAGCTGATGGAAAAGCACATAATTCACATTTGTTGCCACGTTTGTAATATTGCCTTTAAAGTCCCTTTATTGTGGAATCCAATCATTACACAAAATGATTGCAGACAGCTCAAATAAATTTGATCAAGCTCACCAGCCAGCTGACTGAATTTTTATGGTTGCTAGGTGGTCTGAGAAAAGTCAGCATAAAAAAATACAGGTTAAATAACAATAGTTGTCACTGTGTGATTAGTTAAATTAGAGATAGTTTCCTTCTTGACTTTGCTGCCACATAGCCGAATGTGACTGGACAGCTCTCCAGCCAGTTGCTCTGCTGAGTCTTCTCCTGCCCTCTATGACACTGTCACTGTTTTTATGCAGCTCAATTCACCATATTATTTTTAAAATTTGATTTTAAATGTGATTTAATTGCAGCCCATAAACACTACATTTTAACCTGCCCTGCAGTGTTAAAACCTTTATTTTATAACAACACATTATCTGACAGAATTAACATTAACGCAGGTTAATGACAGCAGCTCTGCTGTGGATTGGGCTGTACTTGCATTTAAACAAAGAAAAAGGGAATGTTGCCTAGAGGTCGCTTTCATAACTGTACTGTCACACAGCCCCTGAGCCTCACGGAGCTTATGTCATCATTTTATTGAATTATTATTATTATTATTTTTTACCCCATGGACATTAACACACAAGGATTTCTGATGTATTTTCAAATATATTCTTCTCTTCCCTTTGGTACTAAAAACTTGAGCATAGCTTTAGTTCAGGCAGGACACGATGTCAAGCTCAGCGCACAGCCCAGCTACATCAGCTGATCTCAAGCAGATCTCAATCAACTGATGGATCAGCTGATTGATGGAAGGGAGTCAGCTGATAGATCACATGATTCCTTTCTATGCAACTAAGTGGTAAATCTCATTCAGGGCACCCTATTTAAACTGTTTGCCGCTTCCTCTGCAAGATTCTTTGCAACTCACCTCCACCCCAGCTCCTCCTTTCATGTTGTGTCTGACTCATCAGTGTCATTTCTGTTTGACATTGATGCTTGCTCTGTTCCGGGGGGGTCTTTGCTGCTCTACTCCCTGCCTTAGGCTTTCCATGTAGGCCCATGGAAGGGCAGAGAGATGTGCTCTCTCTGCCTCAGGCTTTCCTCGTCTGCACGTAGAAGGGCAGAGAGGTGTGCTCTTTCCACCTTAGGCTTTCCACACAAGTGCATAGAAGGGCATAGGTGTGCTATCTCCACCCTATGCTTTCTGCTTAGGCCTGAGGAAAGGCAGAGAGACCCCAGAACAGAGCCATACCACCAACTATAATACTTCAAATGGAAATAAAGTTTTCTTCGACTAAAGTGGTCCTGACTGAACACTATTAAAGGTATTTGATGCAGGAATTGTTGTTTACTGTCTGTACACACAACATTCAAATTATAATCCCCCTCCCTACACTGCTTGTACGTACACTGCCAGTAGTGTGATGTTGTAGTGATGTTACATTTGTTTTGGTGGAAAAGCCAATACTTTAGCCAGCTAACTAAGCCCAACGTGACACCTACCTGTCCAACAAAAAAACAGGCCAACTCTGCATCTCTCTTTATCCCTATCTTCTCCTTCAGTGCTTGCCAGTGAATGTGAAAGCCAAGCCTGGATTTACTTTAATTTTAGAACAAGCTTTGTCTGCTTGGCGTTTTGCCTTGCAATATTTGCTTTTTTTCATTACTGTTTCTGCGGCTTTCATTCTGTCCTCCAGGACGCGTGCTACTGGTGCTTGGTCGCTACCTTTTTATAATGCTAGAACCTCAGTTGTGCACAAATTTTGGCTGAGATCTCTATATTACTGCCCAAAAATGTCCTTACCAAAGCAAAATACAAATCAAGTAAGAATATACAGGCAGAGAGCTTGGCCTCTGCAGATTAATACAACACCACACACTTATAGTGGGTCACTGACTGAGAGGGATTACTTTTGTGTGAGTCTATACATTGTTTTCTAGGAAAGTCCTCCATAGTATATCTTTTGTTGAACTATATTCTAATCTAATGTCATCCCACCTCTCTCTTTGTGTTTGCGTATGGCCCATGCTACATTGCAACATACAGTAAATGTTTTGTCGATGTCTCTCACCATTTATTTACATCATGTTTTTTAAATTCTCTTTTTACAAAATATGTTCACAAGGTTACACACAAGTGTTCAAATCACAATAATCCATCTCCCCTTCCTTTTTCATCCATTCTCCCCCATCCCTCCATCTCCAGGTCAATGTGTTTGTCCTGCTGTCTGTGGTGTGTGTGCTCCTTAATCTGGCTGGATTCATCCTGTGCTGCCAGGGAGCCCAGCTGGTTTCCAGTATGACCAGCTGCCAACTGGTGAGGATGTTACCTGTTTGTGTCTGTCTCATCATTTGTAGATTTTCTGTATCCTTTCTCCTTCATGATGCCTCCGCTTCCTTCTATTTATCCTGTGGAAAAGTCCATTAGAAATGACATCATGCTAATTAATTTGATGTATTCCATTTTGAAGCAGTTTACTGGGGAAGGATGTTACATGGCAATTAAAGCAAAGGATGTACAGTAAGTTAGGAAGAAAATAGCATTTTAATAACTTTTTGTCATGTAGGATGGAAATAGCTATTTGACTGGCTCTCAACTCATTCAAACAGAGGCAGCAGCCAATCACATAGCTGGCTCTGCTCTGCTTTTCTTGACTCACAGATAAAGGCCAGATTTACTAAGAGTTTTTGCAGCTGTATTCAAAAGGTCTAGTGTGTAGGACTTAGTTGCATCTAGGGTTGAGGTTGCAGATTGCAACCAGTTGAAACTTCCATGTGTTAAGCATGTAGGAGAGGTATGGTGGCCAATGTAAAAACGCTTATGGCCCTATCTAGAGCCAGTGTGTGACTAGGCTACTTCAGAAACAACATGGCGAACTCTGTAGAAAAGGACCCACTCGCAGTACTTTTTTTCCTACTATGGTGAAGGCATGGCCCGCCTTACTCTGCCTCTGGTTGGTTTAGGCATGACGCTGCCTGATGATGTTTCCCACATAACGTTTACTGAAATACTGTCCTTGTGTCTTCTGCAAATTAGCTTGAAATCATTAAAGCCTAAAAATTTCCTATAAACACAGTCCATTCGTTGACAGTATAGGTAGCAACCTGTGAAGTTTTTTATTTGCTTGACATAGTTAACCATAACGAGATTTTTTAAAATCTCAGCAGTCTCCACCTTGTATTAACGAAATATGAAATCCAATTATTTAGAACCTACCAACATGTGCCAGCCACTTTGGTGGATTACAGAGTTCCAGTAAGTGTATGAAACTAGACAAACACAGTCTTTAACCTCCTGAGACCCTGCATCCTCATAAGAAAACAGTACATTTTTGGTTTGCTGCACCTTGTACTTAATTTTTCTAAACATAGACCTGTTGTCCTTTTTTGTGCCATCTAGTGGTTGCAAAAGCACAATAAATTAATCCATGTAAAAACAAGATGGTAGTCAACTCTGCCAAGTCAGTCGATCCCAACACAAAAGTAGACACAGTACAAAACCTGATCACATTTTCCAGTTGAAACTTGTTTATTAATGCTAACTAACGTTTTAGTTTGATATGACACACAAATGTGAACAATTTTAGCAATAGTAAAAAGCTAAGATGCTGTTACTTAAGAACTACTCGCTTGAGAATATTGGAATTTTATCATCATCTCGTTTGAGGCCATGAGGTCTTGCCTTTGCCATAGTAGGAAAAAAGTAGTGTGATGTGCTCAGTATGTAGATATAAACAGCTCGTTTTAAGGTAACAAAATAACAGCGATTCTTAGTTTCAGGTGATCATACACTCACAGAAACACAGTTTTTAATATTCTCTACAATTTCTGCTTATATGTCCCTCTAAATCAGTGGTAGGCAACCTGGTAGGCTCTGGATCACATGTTGCTCTTAAGCCCCTTTCCAGTAGCTATTTGTGGCTTTGACAAAAAATGATATTCAATCAATCAATCAATCAATCAATCAATCAATCAACTTTTATTTGTAGAGCCCTTTACAACACACAAGGTGACCAAAGTGCTTTCCATTAAAATCATCATTAAAACAAAACAATTTAAATTAAAAACAATAAATAATAACAATACAATACAATTAAAATGGCAAAAATATCTCACATCATTACTGTGTATTAAAAGCCAGTCTGAATAAGTAGGTTTTGAGCCTGGATTTAAAAAGCCCAAAGTCAGTGATGGTGCGCATTTCAGGGGGCAGCTTATTCCACAGTCTGGGCCCAGCGACCGAGAAGGCCCGATCACCCCAGAGTTAAGTCCTCACTCTGGGGACTTCCAGCAAGAGCTGGTTTGAGGACCGTAAGGCCCTAGTAGGGTTCTGAACACGTACCTGTTCAGACAAATAGGGAGGGGCAAGGCCATTAAGGGCTTTAAAAACAAAGATTAACATTTTAAAATCAATTCTAAAAGAAACAGGAAGCCAGTGGAGGGCAAATAAAACTGGGGTGATGTGTTCCCGACGTCGAGTGTTGGTTAAAAAGTATGCGGCGGCGTTCTGGACCACCTGAAGACGGTTGAGTGAAGACTTGGAGACACCAACATAAAGTGCATTGCAATAGTCAATTCTTGAGCTTATAAAAGCATGGATGGTTTTTCCAGGTCTGCATGATTTAAGAATGGTTTTACCTTTGTTAAAACCTGTAACTGATAAAAACTGGCCCTGACCACGCTGTCAATTTGCTTGTCAAATTTTAAGCTGCTATAAAAAATAACTCCAAGATTCCTCACAGTAGATTTTGACTTGAAAGATAGATCACCAGAGTGTGCTGAATTACCAAATAGAACATACTCTGTTTTGTCTTCATTTAAGTGCAGAAAATTTTGAGAATTATGATTATGATATTGAAATGAATAAGGGTTATTTTAAGATACGAGGGAAATAGAGAATTTAATGATGCATTGACAGATCTTTTTTGACAATGCTACAACATTAAAGTACTAAATAATCATAAATAGCCCAGTGTAGAGCTACTGTGTGTTAAATCACACCAACAAATGCTCATGTAGGCCTCTTAGTAATGTTGATAGGCTAATGTAGACTTCAACAGCTGTGATTCTTTTATTATCAGGGTCAAATATGTTTTGCAGCTGCAGATGGATTTTTTTTTTTCTTTTTGGCCAAAAATGGCTCTTTTGATATGAAAGGTTGCTGACCCCTGCCCTAAATCCTACACACTGGGCCTTTAAGGGAGGATTGCACTAATAAAATTGGAAGACATGTAAACATGATTAAGTATTACTCTGGATTTATAGAGGTCATGCAATTTTCCTGGGAAAATTGTCCACTAGTGACCAGGCATAAATACAGCACAGATGGGATTTATAACAGCAAGGAGGATGATTGTAGTGGGGTAAAAACATGCATTTAATGCAGACTTGTACATAACTAAAATGTGATAATCAGAAAGAAAAATTAAGCAAGTAGGTTCTAATGCAAACACATAGTTGGTGCAGATTTCCTTTGTTAAGAGTTTTAAGTGTGTGTTTGCTGCATTTACTTCAATATTGATATAATATGGTATTTCACCACTTTTGTTTGTAATTTGACCATTTTACTCACAAAAAACAGAAGTGTGTCAAAGCTTAAAACAGTCTGATTCACTTGGTTACTGTGTTTCATGCAAAGAACTTCTGGATTATTATGGGATTTCTCTGTAGTGTAGGTGAGGGAAGCCTGAGAATATGGTCAGTTTTTATGAAGAGGTCAGACCCCCAGAAAGCCGCTCAGCCCTGCTTCCATTTTTGTCCAGTGGCCACTCGGAGTATTGCATTAAAAAAGTTCCCTATGGCCCAAAAGCACTTTAACCGTAGACCACCATTATGAAAGAGAAGTCTGTAAAACTGTTAACAGGACATCTCAAACTGCAGATAAGGTCAATTATGACTGTTTCTTTAATGATGTTTTGATCCATGGAGGTACTTTTATTTGTAAAACTGTCCTCGAGCTGAGAAAAGGAATTTAAAAATCCATGATATTCTGACAATGTAAAATCTATGAGATGAATGGGAACTCACAGGCAGAGCTAGAGGGAGAAACACTGCTGTGCACGTTCTGTGGGCTGCATACTGTGGAAGTAAACCCAGAAGCTGAAAACTTTTTCTGGTGTATGCGCCAGGTGAGCAACTCCATTGGAATGGCTAGGTGCCATATTATACATCTGTGATAGAAGTCACGGATTTCCAGGCAAATTTAAATGAATGCACACAGTTGTATTCTCCTACTTGACAAACATACAGTGATTGCATTAGTTCAACCATTCCTGCTGTTTGGTCTCCAAAAAGAGCCAAACTAGTGAAAACATTTAAATTTTCAGAAAATCTTAATTAGTAAACTGTAAATTAAGAACATATTTAGGTTATAAGAGAGACCACCAGAGCTGCTAAAATCTCACAGCTGAACTCTGAACTCTCTGTACATCTCCTTTAAACACATTGTCACATTCTCAGGAGAAAAGGGTTAATATAGAGAAATCAAATCCATCTTTCCCTCATCTACATTGTCAAAGTCAGAGAGCAGTGAAGAGAGAAATACATCTTGACATGAATCCTGACATTTGCTAATATTTTGTATTCCACTGGAAGCCTGGCCCTACCTGCTGAGGTAAATGATTGGGAGGTGAGGTGGATGATTTTTCCCCCATGATGAACTAATCAAAATGACACAGGTAAAAACGGGAAAACAGGAAAAAGAACATTTGTAAATAAAATATTATTGGAACAAAATAAAAATCATAGGAATGATAATAAAAAAAATAGCTAAAAACATTAATTAATTTTGTGGTTATATTTTGTCTGCATTTGATTTATTTTTTTCAAAATGTGTATTTATTCTAACTACTACTACTACTACTGTATAGTTTGTCATTGAATGCACAGTGCAGCTCCACAGCTCTTCACTCTTGGCCTTGGCTAGGAAAATTGATATGTTGCAGGTCAGGCTGCAGGAAATGTGATGAGTCTCATTCAGGCCAGAGCTCCACTGTGTGACTTTTTGACCTTTCCTGCTGTTGTGTTGGCTTTCCTTCCTCCCTCTACCAGCTCTCCTATCCTCTGTCTCCTCCCTGTCGATCTGTTTTTCATCTTTCTTTTTGTCCATCTGTCCTGTCTGTTAGGGCAGTGGAGGTTTAAGAATAGATAGGGGTCATGCAGTGTTTTGCACTCTCCTCTATAAATAGAGTTCAGTGTGTATGTTCGCTGTGTGTGTGTGTGTGTGTGTATATATGTGTGTGTGTGTGTGTGTGTGTGCGTGCGTGTGTGTGTGTGTGGAGGGGAGGGGGGGGGGGGGGGCTATTTTCATGCTGACACAGATACAGTGCAGTACTTCCCAATGTAGCTTCATTTGGCGTCAAATGTAAACAGACACTGTCTTCAGTAACTGATAAGTCAATGACTCATTGGTTGTGCAGAAATATCTTTGGGAGCATATGAATATTATTATTAGTATTAATGGAGTGTAGATGCAAATTAGCCTGTAAAATGATTCTTAAAGTTACGTAATGTTGAGCTGAATCTTTCCACAGAATGATGGATATTAATCTCCCTGACTGGCGTCAGGACATGGTTAGCCAAGCTTAGCATACAGACTGAGGACGAGGAAATAGCAAGCCTACCTGTCCTAAGCTGAAAATACACCTGCTGACGCCTCTGAAGCTCACCAAGGAACACTTTGTATCATGTTTGCTTAATATCTCTATTTGGATATGAGACCAGGAGTGGGCATGGTTTGTAACATGAGTGACATTAAATTAGACAGATGTTATATTTTCTGAGCTAATAGTGCATGTTGTATTAGCTGATTGGCTGATTTAACTGCTTTGTATACTCTGTACATTTTATTATTTTGAAGCTTCTCCTGATGAGGAGATCCTGATCTTTCTGGGACATCATAAATTATTAAATGTTGTAAATTCTATCAATATCAACCGTCTGTGTGTGTGTGTGTGTGTGTGTGTGTGTGTGTGTGTGTGTGTGGTGTGTGTGTGTGTGTGTTGTTTCAGAGTGAGGCTGGCGATGTGTGTTACTGCTGCTCCCTCTCCCCCAGCTCCAAATGTCCTGAGGAGAAGCTGCTGGAGCTCCACCCTGCCCACTCCTGTAACACCATGAGGATCCTTCTCAAGGTCCACCAACTAAACATATGTCACTGCTAGATTCACTGTGAGCTGACTGATAAATACATCCTGAGGAGGATGCCTTTTTAAGAAAATATTACATATACAGTACACGTGTATTATCCTTACACTTTCTAGAAACAAAACTGGAAAACAGGAACTGTTAGAATCACTCATTTTTAATGTAAAGATCACTGCAGACTGATTTACAGACATCCCTGCTTTAATCATGTTCAGTTTTTTTATGCCATTATAAACACATCCTGGTTGAAGAGTGTTTCATTAAAATAGTTAATTCCATCATGCCCTTGTTGATGAAATCACCAAAGCAGATTGATGTTGCTCAAGAAACAGATGTGATTCTGGCACGTCTATACTCAGCCTATCTAAGATCCAAAATGATGCTGTTCATTTGAATGGACCCTCCATCAGTTTGTTCCAGTCTACCTGTGCACCGTGCGCTCTGTGTTGGCCACCACAATAACCACACAGATGACTGCATAACATCCAGGCTCAGGAAAATAGTAAACAGACGGGGTGCTCCTGGAACTTGGGTCTTATATGTAAACATTGCCTACGCACAAAACGGGGCCAGAAAGAGGCGTACACCACTTTCCATGGAAGAGCTGTGATGTATAGAAACACACTTGATGGGAGAAACTTTGACCCATGCTTACACACATTTTGGAGATGGGAAATTGGCAACGCAGATGGGGAGGTGGAAGCCTGATTGTAAAAGTTGTCAGTTTTTTTTTGGGTGCACGCCATTTTTGGCTTTTGTCTGTATGTACATCTTTAGTATGGATCTTATACATTGTTTTATAAATGAGACCCCTGGTCATTGACCTGCCAATAATTCTTACAGTGGTTTCTCATTTTGTGTGGATGCACACATCCACACTGGTACCTGCAGCTGGTACCAAAATAATTGTCAGTCTTCAACTTCTTGTACTGTACTATTGTTTGCAGCTTGTGACTATCAAGCCCTTGGAGTGTTTTGAATATGGACAATAGATTAAATAGTTCTGTCTGCTCTATTTAAACTGATCAGATTTTGTCTCTTTTTCTCCAGAAAGTGTTGTTTGCACTGTGTGCTTTGAACGCTCTGACCACAGCTGTGTGCCTCATGGCAGCTGCTCTGAGATACCTGCAGATCTTCACTGCCAGAACCCCCTGCACGGTATGATGACACCACAGTCAGGTCTGCTGCAGCAAGCCTGATGTTGTTATCTACAGTGGGTTGGTGTTGTAGCCTACTGCTTAAAGATATCTAAATCAGAAATAGGATATATGAGATAATGATGTGTTTATATTTAGAGTAACTGTGCCTGGTGTAGGTCTTAAAATGAGGTGTGGTGAGACACATTGGTGGATTGCTATTTTGAGACAGCAGAAAGTGATTGCTCCATTGACCAACAAATACCTGGTCTAAAGTCAGATGGAGCAGTATTTTGCTACAGTTAAAGGGTCGCATTTTTCAGACAGTAAGATATGCCTACATAGACGGGTTCACAACGCACATACACCCTGCTTGTTACACACATAGGGACACCTGAAAAGTTTGTGAGTGAGTGAAATAATACATCAGTAATGAGGGATATATTAATGATATTCTTCAAAATATGAACATAGCAAAGAGCAGAGCAGAGCTGCTTACCGTCTCCCCATTAAGAAAGACGCTGTGCCCAGTTGCACACAAGGAGCACCGTAACTTCATTAAATATTTCAGAAGCTAAAAGTTCAGTTCTCTTTCCTCTGTCAAGTTTATAACAGTTTTTAGTTTCGCAGTTTAAGTGTCCCAAAATATCTGTTGCAGTGAAATAACTGCTCTTTCTGCATGAAGAAAACCGCTCGTTACTCTATTTTGCCAAATCAGCCATGTAAATAGTAGTACTTTGCCAGGTACAGGCATGCCAGGCTTTTAAAGGAAATGGGAGATGACTCTCTGATTGGTTAAGTCTATGATTAAGGGACTAAATCAAACCCATTTGCCCCCTTGTGCCTTACTTTGAATCATTTAAGTAGCAGAAGTGGAGTTGGACAAGCCCTTACGATACGATATAACGATATTCTTGACAACATGGCAAATTATAAAAAAAATAAAGAAATGTTCACACTAATCTAAGAAAACAGTATTGCAACAAAATAAATGATGTAGTTCCACATGTCAGTTTAACAGTTTGCCTCCAAATATTCAGTAAAAACTACACAAAAATGAGCTCACGTCTTTAGTTTGTAAACAACAACAATAACTCAGCGTGAGATTCAGATTCTGTATACAATATTAATAGTTAAACAAAATAAAATCTACCACTAATTACACATTTAACCCTTTGGGCCCAAACGACGCAAAGTGCGTCCAAATTCACACCTGTTCTTTTCTATGGATTTTCTCTGCAACTGTTTGTCAAGACCAAGCACTTGACGGTAGTCCAATGTTTTCACAAGGGAAAAAAATGATAAAGTTACGCTAAAATTATGTATAACAAAGCTTTCATACAGCTGTGCACACACATTACTCTTGCATGGATTACTCGGGAATGCGTGGTCGCACAGAAATGCCACGCATATCACGTGAAAGCGCAGGACCGGAGCTTCCCGATGATACCAAACACATCATTGTGCTGTCATCCCATCACGCTATATTTACAGATCAATTGTCTACAAAATAAAAACCTGATGAATTTCTTTACAATCTGTTATACAGATCATGTTATCAGTCACTTCATATAGTGAGGAATATCGTATCTTACCACGTCTTAGGCTTGCGTGTGTTTCTCCCTGTCTATCCACGTTTGTAGTCTAGCTTTCAAGATGCAAATATCTCCATATTGTCCAATATATGGTCGACACTCCATCAAACTTTTTATGACAAAGTATTTCTGCACTATGCCTTTTGCTCCAATGATTGAGGCATTCATAAGAAGACCAGTGCACTTCACCTTTGTGCACCCAGACAACTAATTATGCATGCGTCTCAGGTCACGTTTGGGGCAGGTCACTTCATGTCCACCTGACACAAACCACATGTTTTGGACAACTGTGAAGTGACAGAATGTCACTGGTTCTTATATTGCCAGGTTCCAGAGAGTGTCCCCTCTTCATATAAGGCAGAATATGTGTACTTCCAACTTGCTATGGTGAGATACATGTAAAAATGTAAGAATTTAGTAACACAGATTTTTTTTTTCATTGATATAAAAATTTATATAAAATACAGGCACATAGAAGGACATGTAATGATGGCAACTCTGGATAGCCCAGATTGATTGTCCTGAAAAAACAAGATATAGCATGGGTATGTAGCCTTTATAATGACTGGGATATGAGCTTAAAAGTAACGGCAGTAAAAATACCCCAAAAAAGGCGTAGGGCCCAAAGGGTTAAACAATTTTCCAAATACAAAAATGTACCCTGGGATCTATAGATATAGATCAACAGGTGGTTTTCTTCTCTTTTAGCAAAATGCTAAATGACTGAGTTGTTTTTTTTTCCACCTGGACCTTTATGCTCTGCCATTTCTCCTCTGATCATCACGCTGTAACCTGTGACAGGCTGTTATGACACCATAACTATTGCACATTTACATATATGTTGTTTCTTGTCGAGCTACGAGCGTCACGTATAGGTTTATATTACAGAAGGTTTATGACAAAATCACTTAACGTCACCGGCTCCCGTGTGCACACAGCGGGAGAGGAGAGGGAGAGATGCTGTGCTGCTGCCAGAGGAGCTGCTGAATGAGTTCACTCTGAGCAGTAATTTTGTAAAAGAGTCAAAAAAGTCTGGGGCAGTTCATAAAACATTCAGGATGCAGAGGCCTGATGACGCCACAGGTTATTCCACACTACTGAAGCAGCTTCTCATTTTGGAACCACTGTGGAGTCTGTAATAATTTTGCTTTCAGCCATGCTTGTTGTTGCCAGGGGTAACAGTATGACGTCAATATGTCAACAAGTCCAAATATTGCAAATATCACAATATGAATTTTTCATATGAGAGTGCGGGAGGGTGTCTGAGGAGAGGGACAGCACTTTTCAAGTTAGAGACATTTCTGTGATATTTTAAAAAATAGACCCACCAACACCTCTAACTGTCACTGATGAGCATTGTTTATTGTTTATTGATCCCCATTAGCCTCTGCTGATGCACTTATTGGTCCTCCTGAGGTTCATAGTATCTCCTTTGTTTAGTCTGTACACAAACAGAAGTGTAAAAATGACATATTGTGGGTTTATGTCACCAGCTAGAACTGGAGTGCACAGACATTAGAATGGTATTGATCTGCTTATCCCACTCTCCAAAAGAAAGCAAATAATCATGTCTTCCAAAATATTAAACTTTTCTTCATCATGCACATGTCAGGCCACACAAGTCTTCTTCTTTACGCCAAGCTTCAGAGTTCATTCTTGACCCTGGAAACAGCAGCTGAGAAAACAGTGTTACTCAAGGCCCATTAGTCTCTGTCCGGATCATTTCACATGATCTTCATCAGCAGGTGGAGTGCCAAGTTTTGATTGAGTGTTTCTATTTTTTCAGCACTTCCTGTCTTTGCTGGTTTAAAAGCTGCAAAAAGCGTTGAACCTCAACTCATAAGATTTATTTTATTCGTTTATCTGAAGTTTCTTTTGTGCTGCTGCTGAATTGTGAATCTCTGACAGCGTCATGTAAACGCTGCCCGCAGGCCATATGACCACACAGTTACTGCATATGACTGAAGAATTGCATTTGATAAATCATTAAAAATTATGTGTGATGTCACGTGTCCCTGCTCTGTGATAGGAAGAGCACAGGGCCACAGTTGAAGACAGGGAGGAGCCCCCGCCAGTCCCAGACCCAGATGAGTTTGTGGCCCCAGCCCCTCCCCCCTCCTACTTCTCCACTTTCTACTCATACACACCACGCCTGGCTCGCAGGTAACAGCTCCTCCTTCAACGTTCTGTACTTTGACTTGACTTGACT
The DNA here is from genome assembly GCA_019142605.1 of Cephalopholis sonnerati. Taxonomy (NCBI): domain Eukaryota; kingdom Metazoa; phylum Chordata; class Actinopteri; order Perciformes; family Serranidae; genus Cephalopholis; species Cephalopholis sonnerati. The sequence goes on along the minus strand of JAGQAX010000007.1, from coordinate 5,912,480 downwards.
CACATTTTTACTTTAGTCCAGTTTTTAGTGTTGATGTGTCGCCTAAGTGTGATAGAACATGAAAACTCACTGGCTGACTGTGTGTGTGTTTCAGGATCCTCGGGGACAGTGTGATCCCTCTGCCTCATATCTACGGGGCTCGGATCAAAGGGGTGGAGGTCTTCTGTCCGTTGGATCCTCCACCTCCATATGAGGCTGTTGCTGGAAGCGCCACCAATGCAGTCACACAGGTACACTCTGGATTTACATCTTTTATTCTACAGCTCAGCTGACACTGGATTTTTGAGGCCAGTAGATGGGGTGGGACCTCATGATTCAATTTGAATTTAATGTAGAGGGCTACAATGCGATTACAAACTGATTAGCAATGAATCTTAATGCATTGAGATATTTTATATCTATACGTGGTTTGCTATAAAAACAGCATATTTGTATTCCAGTCAGGTTGTATCCATCTGCAGTGCTCAGGCTCAGCTGTCCTCACCAAACTTAGCTTGGCATTTCTGCATCAATACCAAGCAGTAACCTCTGAGGCTGAAAAATTAAGCTAACGTGTTAGTGCCAAAAACGGCACTTAGTTGTGAGGGCACTTGGCTCCAAAACAGTAAATCCCCACAGACCCCCATGTTAAAATGTTCAACTTTAGAGCAGAAATAAACATGTTTACAGCCTGGTAGAAAGCACAGTTTTGGTCTCTATAGCTCAGTGCATCAAGATGCATTGGTTTTTAGAATGTTGCAGAATGGCGCATTGCAAGTAGCTGTCTGCTTTAACTTGTCTCATCATGAATCTTTGGTTTGAACTGGGCTTATAGCCAATGTCAATATTCATGGCAACTGTATGGGAGGTGAACTTTTATATAACTCAACTGATAATAAGGTGACTGAGCGATTACTGTGATGGATTACTGACCACAAGCGTTTGTGTTTTTTGTACTTTAATTTTTGGGGTATTTAATTTTATGCATTATGTCAAAATGTTAAACTGAATAATACATTTGAGTAAATCTGGAAATTGTTCATAAGTTCTGGGTGTAAAGAGACATATGAATTTGTCAATAAACTATAATTACCAACTCAACGTTTTTGACTAGCTCATATAACTCTACCAGTGTGATGATTTCTTTCAGGAGACAGAGGTGGCTCTGACAGAGCTGACAGTGGACCCGACTGCCTCTCCACCAGGAGCCTCTGTTCAAGGTAGGACAAATTTTCAGACACCAGGCATGAATCTATGTCGAAGCTGACTGGCTGATCTGGAAACATAAAAGTCAGAGACCACTGATCTGTGAATCTTTGTACAGCCCTCTGATTGGATGATCAGGTGGAGCAAAATGCTGATCCTGTGTCATTTACATTAACTGATGCAGTATCATACTGTCAATTTGTTTTATTTGTGATAGAAACTTTATTAAGTAATGTATTTTGCTGTTTTATCATTTTAGTTTTCATACTCATGTTGCCACACCCCTACAGGTTCATCTGCGGTGGGGATGCATGGTCTGTGTGGCAGCTCAGCTTAACTGTTGGTTTGTTCACGTGTGTGTGTGTGTGTGTGTGTGTGCGCGTATACCTGATAGTCTCACAGTGTTCTTTCTTGGCTAAGGTTCACCTCAGTGTCTTAAGTGTGCTAGCTCTAAATTTCATTATGTACTGTGTTTTAGTTTGCAAACCTCGTACTGCTCCTGCAGTAACTGTTGATACTAATTCCCACTCAGATGATTTTTTTTAGGCTAGAGAGTCCACCAGAGCTCTACAACTATTCCTCCACCCCTTCCTGACAAAAGCAAGGCTCCACAGCCAGAGCAGGGAGACCCTGCTGCTGTTGATGTTGATTCAGACTCAACACAGCGTTGCAGCCTGTTCTGCAATTGTATCTCAGCCTGGGTCCTCATGCATTTAACTTGAAATGGTTTCAGTCTCTGCCAGGGCTAGAATGCTCTGTAAAGCAGGATGCATGCTTTTGTTCCCCTTGTCCAAAATTTGGGGCCACCAATGATGAAGATGTTGAGCTTTAAAAACTGAGGTTTTTAAGAATTGGAAAAGTTCCATTGCAAGAGGTGGGGGGCTCAGCATGCAGGAGGGAGGCAACTGGCCCCATGGGCTAGTAATGTTAAAATGAATATTATTCTTTGAAATGTCATTTCCATTTGTTTGCGCATGATGTATGACAAAATAAAATAAAAAAAAGCCAACTTAAATTTTAATGTCAGCCAACAATCAAAAGTACAGATTCTCTGAGAACTCTTCAAACAGCAGAGCCTCTCCACCAAATGGAACTGTCAAACCATTCGCTATAAATGCTCAGTTCATTGACATAGTGACTCTGACTGATTGATGGCTTTGGATTTGCCTGTTATTTTATTATGTCCCCTCTGGTGACAGCCATGGCCGGAAGCATTATGTCATCGGATTGTCCATCCATCCATCCCATTCTTGTCAATGTGATATCATTATTGCTTTAGGGCAATTTCTTCAAACATCCACCTGCACACAAGGATGAACTGATTAGATTTTGGTGGTCAAAGGTCAAAGGCCACTGATCTCATATGACAAATTATGACACAAGAGTCTAAAAGGACAAAATGATGAAGTGATGACATTTTATATCCAGAAGGGCAAAGGTCAACTTCATTGTGACCTCACAATGTTTACTGGCCATTATTTGACACCATATCTCAGGAACAGAAGGGGAGACATTTGATCAAATATTGAATTGGTGAAACCAATCTTTGGTGTCCACCTTGAAACTGTGCTGATTGTAGTTGTAAGGCATCACGTTTCCAATCATGTGGCCGTGCACCTGCAATATAAAAATGAAGTATGTCGATTGACTTAAAGAGAGTCTTACACATGGCTTTCAGAGTCCAATAAAGTAGGAGTTTTACTTGCAAGAATATTCATGAAAACATGATGGTACAGTTTGGCTGTGACCTGTGGTTGTGTGTTTTTAGGAAATTTCCTACCAGCCTGTAGGTTCCATGTAAGGAGTAATCAGTTATACAGTGTTTGTAGCTTTTCTGGGTTTCTTTCAATATGTCTGCTCCCCTGATGATTCCGGTTGATGTTGTGTCTTTGCCTGTTGTCCTGTATCACCATATTCAGGATACTGATACCTTCAGCTGCTTGTAGCAGTCATGTGATCCCAGTAATATTTGTCCATATTTGTCACACTCTATGTAAAGCAGTCTCCCTGAGGTGTCTGTATCAGACACATTTGTACTGCATCTTATATTTGTAAAAGGGTTTGTGGTGAAGACACACCATAAAGCAACGATGGAAATGTGTGTTACATTTCTTTGTACCAAAACTTGTGGATTGGATCATCCACCCATTTTCTGTCAGTCTGTGTTGTCTTATTTGAAATGTCAGACATTGTTTTTTATAGTAAAAGCACATGTCCATCCATCTGTTTTCGGTCTTAGACAGGAGTCCCCAAATGGTATCGGCATCATCAGGCATCCTTCCGCAGGCCAAGCCTCAGCTCCAGCTCCAGCCTCTTCCACCTCCTCAGCAGCAACAGGCCTCTACAGCACCGACCCCGTGGAGGAAAGCAAGGATCCACCGCTCCAGCAGTGACCCAGTGTTGATGGACCTCACTGCTAAAGGTTGGCTTTTCTTTGCTCATGTGGAACTATGGAATTTTTGGAAGTTGGAACATCAGTGTGATTTATGACACACACTAATGTGACACACAAATCCAAAACATACAGTGATCCATCACAGTCATCCCACCCATTTATTTAGTACAGTATCTAAAAGCCATCCAACAATGTGTGTGTATTCATGTATTGGGTCTGTACACAAATTGAAGTGGACGTTATAATTGTCAAGGGCCCTAGTTTAAAACCTCTTCAGCTTCCCCCCTCCCTACAATAGACCCATTTATGTCTTTTCAGGAGGGGGGCAGTGGATCTTTAGGGGGAGATAGCAGGTCAACAATATATGTCACATTGAAGTGGTATACATCATCCGAAAGCTGAGAACCTGATGATTACTTTGAGATGCAGCTCAGCACTGAGTGTCAAGTTGTTCTAGTCATAAAACTGTAATAAACATTGTGTTTTGGTTAGGCGTCGCCAATTCAAACTTCGAAAGGTTAGAGTTTATAGGGACTTAGAACATTATGATGGAAGTATGTGATGGCCATTCCCATGATCAATTGTATCTTATAAGTTGTTTCAACAATGTATGGGTTGACATAATTTGTTACAAAGATTTGGTGCTACATTTAAGTATTTTTACCACTTAAGGGTTAATAAAAGATTTCACAAAATCCCTCCAAAATACCATATTATGACACAAAGACCCTGAAGAACACCATCGAAAACAGCCAAGACTGTTCTGTGGAAGAGGTTAAAGTGCAAGTGCAACTACTGGTGCACATTGTAAGTGGCTCAATGGTGAGAAACAGCGCCATCTCCACTATAATAAAGAATAAATTGTTTTTATGAAACAAAAAGAAAATAAGTTGGATTAAGGATTAAGTAGCCCGTCCCACATAAACATCCAAAAAAGACCGGACCCATCTGATGTATGTTAAAGTGTGAGTGGTTATATTGTGGCAGCCTGGGGTTATTTGTACATTATTTAATGAAGGAAAACCCACTGAAGAGTCGTACTTAATGGCACTGCTCTCTGACATAGCATTTCTCCAATGAGTTGTCTGAACATACTGTATGTGTCCTGCTGCCTTTAGATGGCTGCAGAGATTTAATGAGCTGAAGGAGAAGCTGAAGGAAATTAAAAAATAATTGGTGTGTCCGCCCCAGGACTTTGATTTACTTTATTTGATTTTTGATTAAGTTTAATGGGTTCTTCCTTGGCCCATGCGACACCCCCCAACAAAGTTTCATGAAAATCGAGCCAATACTTTTTCTGTAATCCTGCTGACAAACAAACAAACTAAACCAAAATACATTGTTCTCTTGCTTGTCTGTTTTTTTTTTTTTCTTTTTTTTTTTGTCCCTGAATTTTGTCTGAATTTGTTAAAGCGTCTTTGAGTGACTTGAAAATCACTATATAGGTTTAATGTGTTATTGTTATTATTATTATCATTATTATTATTATTATTATTATTATTATTATTATTATTATTATTATTATCACCTTAATAAAGGATCTTATGAAAGAGCTACCCCCCTTAAATCGCTAATTTCTTCATGTAATGTAATGCCTCTGTGCCAGTGATAGCCGTGGCCAGAAAGCATTATGTTTTCAGGTTGCCCGTCTGTGCCATTCTTGTGAATGCAATGTGTCAAGGACACCTAAGCACTGTTTGCAAATGATGATATGTTGGATATACATGGATAATTGGAGAGCCCAAACCATCTTCTTCTCTTCTCATGTCTGCTGTAGTGCTAAGCAGCAGCGATGCTCCCCTTGCCTCCTCCCCTCAGACCACAGATTCCTCCACCCAGACCTCCCAGCCCACACTGGCTGCCTACACCCAGGGCCAGGTCACACTGCGACGGGGCAACAACGACAGCAGGACCCCTCGCCGGCCCCGGCCCTCCTCCATGGTGGACTACCAGAGCTACAGACACACACAGCAGCTGGTCAGGAAAATCCTGGAGCAGCCAGCCGCCCAGGGCCTGGCCCCGGAGGTCCAGGAGCTGGTGGACAGCATACGGAATGTCCTGCAGTCAGATCAGGAGCACATGGAGGAGGCTGTACGCTGCGCCAGTTACATAGAACAGGTAGGAGCTCAAACCCAAACATTTCTCATCCAGAACTACAGATAGACCTCTGATTTTAGTTTACACTTTGAAAATGGGTTAAGTACAGATAAGAATGCTTGGTAATGGTAAACTAAAAGGATAAGGCTGCCATTATTTTTAAATTTTAAATCCCATTAAAAGACCAAAATTCACAATGTGCTTCCATTCATTCCTACTGAGAACATACATCTTTTAAAAATTTTCCCAAATATAAAGTTTCTTTTTTTTAAGAAAAAAAAAAAGGCTCACTAATTTCCTAAAACAGCTGCTTACTGTAGTTTTTATCAAACATTGATAAAAGAAGTGGTGCATTTGTTGGGGATGATTTAAAGCACTAGATTAAGGTGAGACACTACAGATGAATAGGGAAAGATATATAACTGATCGATATCACCATTAAACTTCCCCTGGGGAATACGTACTTTAAGACTTTTTTTGTATTACAGGTTTTCTGAAATCTTATGATTAAATATGCAAATGAGGCATTATCTAATTAAATACACACTAATTTGCATACATTTTCAGAAGAGAAATCTAAACATTGGATAAAGCCAGGTTCAAAATTCTTGTTTCATTTTGTTGGCATATTAATGTCAAAGGGTTTTACAGGGGGAATTCTGGAAATCTTTTTTAATGGAGCATAGTGTTGAGTTCAGGCAGGACACAATGTCAAGCTCAGCTCACATCCCAGCTGTATCAGCTGATCTCAAGCAGCCCAATCAATTGATGGAGCAGCTGATTGATGAAAGGGAGTCATCTGATAGATAGATAACACCTTTTTTGAAAGACATGTGAGAAAGACACTCAGCGCTCATCACTATCACCAGCCGTCCGATTACATTGGAGAAGGGGTGGGACAAACACAACAAAGACCCAATCATCACAGAGGACAAATACGAGTGCTTTACAACAACAGCTGGTTTTAGAAACGCTGTGGTGGACACATGGCCTTATTACCTTAGATAACACCAGCAATTGTCCGACCAGTGAGAATTTGGTTGGACAAGAGCGTACAACCTATCAACCAACTGACCAGAACTTTATAGTCCTAAACTTTAGTTTCCTGTTTACTTTCAGGCATTCACTGACTCAGAGTTGGGTCCTGGTCGGCCTAAACCTCCCCAGCAGCCAGCAGGCGGTCACTCCCAGACTTTCCCTCGCCCCCCCAGGAGACGACCTGGTCTGCTGCACCTTGCAGAGCTGTGGGGACCTCAGCTCCTTTACGTGTGCGGCACTAGAGTCTCTGGAATATCGAGGAAACAGAAAAGTGGGGTCGAGAGCAGGCTCTAGAGGGGGTTCAAGGGCAGGGTCAAGGACAGGGTCCCGCCCGGATCAACCCGAACGCCCACACAGTCTGATTGGAGTCTTTAGAGAGACGGTGCTTTGAGGAAAAACTGTGTGTTAAAATTTGTTGGATGGCAACACAGCTGGATGCTGCTTTATCTGTTGCTAAAAACTCTGAGAAGAAACTTTTTGAATCCAACCACTAAGGCGGATCTGTGTGTGTGTGTGTGTGTGTGTGTGTGTGTGCGTGTGTGTGTGTGTGTGTACAGATGTGTATGTATGAATGCAGTTCTGAAAAAAACAAAACTTTTTTGCTCTGCTAATACTGATTTTGTGACAACTTATTTGTTAAATATAAAAAATATGGACACCTTGTACTAAAACATATTGCAGTACCTAGCAACCAAAGTTTTGTATGCACTGAGATTTTACCATTGTAATAACTTTAATTAATAAGTTGTTCCAGTCAACTCAATACAGCTATACATGACAGCAATTCTTTTCCATGTATCATGGTATTATTTAATAGACAGATGCATTGTGTTCAGATATTGACAAAACAGTAATACGTTATTTTATGGGTCCATAATTGCATACGAATTCCCAATAAGTTTGGTTCTAATAATATGAAAATTAGGAATGGACTATTCATTCATGATTCACTAATTATTGGAAACTATTTTTTCCGATATGTTGAATCATGTTTGTCTGTAGAAAAATTTGACATTTTTTCATGTTTAGTTGACCTGCTGTCAGAGGTGGTGGACTCGTGTCACATGACTTGACTCGAGGCATGCTCAAGTCTTGCTTTGATAAACAACATGCCTTGACTTTGGTATTCATGACTTGAGACTTGACTTAGACAGACACGTAACTCGAAAGAGCTTGAGCTTGGGACTTGCTTGAGACTTGCAGGTGTGACTTACAACCACCTCTGCTGGCTGTGCACTGACCCAAAAGAAAAAAGTTACGCTAGCAATTAATTTAAAATAAAATGCAGTTTTACAAATAATTAGTACCAGATGACATAGATTTTTTCAGGAAGTTTGTTGAAAAATTATTTGACAATGACAGACCGCTTAATGAAGTGTTTCTAGTCAACCTGCCAGGGTAGCAGGTCGTAGTTCAGAGCAACAAAGCCTAATTATGAAAGTTACTATTTGATAGTTCCATTCAGGTTTTTCTAACCTCTGCAACTGATTGTAGCACTTCCAATGCAACAAATTGACTTTGGTCCATAATGTAAGTGTTATAAATGTCAGGATGTGTGGGCACACATCAAGTGAAGGTAGTGATGGCAAAGATTCCAGTGTATATAGTGACTGTTTCTGACCCTGTAAAATGAAGCCCTAATAAATTTGGTTTAATCACCTTGAACACAAACTTTGGCTGATGCGAGACATTTGCTTTTTTAGGCAGTTTTTTCTTATTTAGTGCTTAATCATAGAATATATTGGAGCTGTCAGAAAAATCCAGTCTCCCAGTCCCTAGGGTTGGCATAAAATGTATGTACAGTTGCATGCTAAAGTTTGGGCACTCCTGGTCAAAATTAACTGTGAATAGTTACAAAAGTAGAAGATGAACTGATTTACAAAAGGCATAATGTTAAAGATGACACATTACTTCAATATTTTAAGCAAAATTACTTCTTAATTTCAATCTTTTACAGTTTCAAAATAATAAAAAAGGCAAAGAGCCTGAAGCAAAAGTTTGGGCACCCTGCATGGTCAGTACTGTACACCTTTTGGCAAGTAACCCATTCTTCCTGCAAAAGGCTTCTAGCTGTGAAATTCTTGGGCCGTCTTGCATGCACTGCTCTTTTCAGGTCTATCCTCAGATTTGTAGTGACGTTTAGGTCGGGTACTGTGAAGGCACCTTGAGCTTTTTCACAGATGGTGTGATGTTTGCCCTTTAGAATTCTAGAATCTAGGATTTTTTCTGTATCCATTCTTCCCTCTACCTGTGAAATGTTTCCCGTGCCACTGGCTGCAACACAAGCCCAAAACATGATCGATCTACCCTTGTGTTTAACAGTTGGACAGGTGTTCTTTTTATGAAATTTTGCACCCTTTTTTTCCTCCAAACATACTTTTGCTCATTGCATCCAAAAAGTCCTATTTTAACAGTCCACAGGACTTGTTTCCAAAAAGCATCAGGCTTGTTAAGATGTTCCTTTTAAAACCTTTGACGCTGAACTTTGTAGTGAGGACACAGGAAAGGTTGTATCCTGATGACTCTTCCATGAGAGTCATATTTGTACAGGTGTCACAGCACAGTAGAACAGTGCACCACCAATCCAGAGTCAGCTGCAGGTCTTTTGCACTCAAACATGGGTTTTGATTTGCCTTTCTAGCAATCGTACAAGCAGCTTTCTTGAAAAGTTTTTTGGTCTTCCAGACTTCAACTTGACCTCCACAGTTCCTGTTAACGACCTTCCTTAATTACATTCCGAACTGAGGAAACAGCTACCTGAAAACACTTTGCTATCTTCTTATAGTCTTCTCCTGCTTTGTGGGCATCAGTTATTTTAGTTTTCAGAGTGCTAAGCAGCTGTTTAGAGGAGCCCATGGCTGCTGATTGTTGGGACAAGGTTTCAGGAGTCAGAGTATTTATAAAACTTTGAAATTCGCATCACCTGGCCTTTCCTAGCGATGATAGTGAACAAGCCAGGGCCCTAACAAGCTAGTTATGGTCTAAGAAACTGGTAAAAGTTGTCTGAGAACTTTTGCATGGTGCTCCTCTCCTTTTTTTCCACTCTAAAATTGTACAAAAAAATAATACACTGGTCCTGCTTAAACTGCTGAAAAGCATGTTTCACCTTTAACTTTATGCCTTCAGGAGATCAGTTCATCTACTTACCTAATTATTTACAGCACACAAGGTTTTGACCAGGAGTGCCAAAACTTTTGCATGCTATTGTATAGCTATGGTTATGGCTGTGGCTGTTAGGAATACCCAGGCTATGACCACAGCCACAGCCATAACCAGCTGTAGTTGCAGCTGTAGCCATAGGTGTAACCATTGCCACAGCCATAAGAACAATCCCAGCCTCGGCATCAACCCCATTGCCAGAATAAATAATGGCACCATACATTTCTGAAAATCAGGTATATGTAATATTTGCACATTATTATGTAGCAGATATGTTGAAACTTTACATTTCAAGAATGCTGTGGTTAATGTGTGGTAAGGTTTAGCAACAAAAAACACTTGGTTATGTTTAGGAAAAGATCATGTTTTGGCTTGCCAAAAGCCACAGCCAATGATTGTGCAAAATGCAATTTGAGATTAAAGTGGTTCAGTAAAATATTCCCTACAGGACTTTTTGGGAACTCCGCAGGATTGTACTAGTTTGGGCTTTGATATGAACAGCATTCACCAAGCTGTTTGTTTGCCAAGTATAGCATATGTGTGCTGACTGAAGTGTTGACAAGGGTCTTTACTAATCATTGCTGCATACCTGATACATTATCATTATTTTCCCTTTTGTATCTCTTTCCTTCACAATCATAGCTCAGTTACTAATACATGGGAGCCTCACCGATGACACCCTCATTACCTTGTTGCAAACTCAGATCTCTACAAGCTGTCACTAGAACTGGGCATCCATTTTGCTTTATTAACACTAGCTGTGTGTGATTTTTGCAAACAGAAGAATAACTCTCATGCGGTAGATGAACATGAGAGTAAATAAAAACAACATTAAACTAATCTCAGACTTTCTTAATGACCAAATAAATTACAACAGCTATATCCTCCATTTAAGACGTGTGATTGTAGCTCAATATAATTTTATTTGCAGAAAGGTGTTTTTATTGTATCTGTTTACCCTACAGTTATTTGTGGTGTAGTTCAATTTGAACATGGCACAACTCTCTCTTTTGTGGCTGCCCAGTACTTCCACATCAGTCTTGCTGCTGAGGTTCTCTATTTGGTCATAAATGACAAATGGAAATTTGACATGATGATGATTGCATTGCAATACTGATGAGAAAATTCTTAATATTTTTGTAGCTTTAAAATATCAGAATTCCTGTCAGTGTACAACCGTATAATCCCATCAACCGACCACTGTGTGTGGTCAAGACCTGTTGAGGGAAAGCTAGCCCAGTTGCCAGAAGAATATCTTGGCATTGTAAGTTTCTGCAAACCACAAATATGTTACATTTGTACGTTTCATACATATCATAACATTTCTGAAGTGACATAGAAGTGAGCTGACTTTATTATTGGGAGGTGGTGGATAGTGTGACACCATTTGGTGAGACACCTGCCAAGCTGCAGATCACTGTTTGAAACCAACAACAAAATCGGTTGTGATTAAGCAAGTCATTGCTGTTTTATCCAACGGCTTTTCAGGCACCAAATGCGGGTGTTTTGTAGCTATCTGTTGCTATTTTTCCAGTGGCTTTTTAGGCTTGAAAAGTGGATGTTTTTTGCAGAGACACTGTTGCTTTTCCAGCATGGATTGTGTCCCCAAACCAGCTATTTTAAGCCAAAACATATTTTCTTAACCATAACCAAGTGGCTTTTGTGCCTAAACCTAAACACACTATAACAACAGTGTTCTTGAAATGTTAACTTTCACCATATCTGCTACATAATAATGGACAGATGTAACATATCCGTGGTTTGCAGAAATGTACCATGCCAACATTTCTACTGCTAATTGGGTTGGGGAAAATATACCCCACAAAACCTCAGTCTTGGAACCCAGTCCGATGATGATCAGCCTCTGGGGGCGAGGGCAATATTTAAGGGTGATCTGGTGTGGCCAGGAGATATCAGAGCAAAGACTTTCTCTTCTGTGTGCCGGCCATTTTGATTAATCTCTATTATATCTGCATATGAATATAGATGAATTTAAACAAAGCTAACATGAAGCTATCTCATCGTCAGACCTAGCCAATGGGCTCTGAGATTGCATTTCACCCATAGTCTGTATATAGAGATGGATGACATGTCTCCACTTACCCCTACTGTACAAAAATGAAGCCAAAATATCCCGGATATGGCCACTATCATCTTGGTCCTGCCCAAACACCTGTACGACCAAACATGAGCAGCGTCATTGATGGCGAGCACACTGATTGGCAGACATAGCTGTCAATCATGATTCTGCATATGTATGCAGAATATGTTGCTCTGTTGCTTTATGTAATTACATTTTCTGCAAGACAAGAACTCACAACAGCTAAAATTCCTCATAGACAAGTTCCTTCACGGCTCATTTAGAAACCACAGTTTAAGCCAAAGTCCTTCTGCAAGTCATTTATTGTTGTAAATACTGTTACAAACATTCTGGCTCTGGTACAGGAATGTAGCTCCAATAGCTAGAACATCACAGAAAAAAAGCTAGCAAATAAATAAACATTGCTGCTGCTTTACAGAAATTGTATTTTTCTTGTTTGCTTTTTTTAAATTTTTTATCTTTAGACACATTGAGAGTTAACGTTTCAGTTACATTCAAAATGAGTGCACTTATAAATACTCGTTAGCCAACCCTGCTGCCTGCCACCAGCTTCAAGTGCTTGTTCCATGGTTAGCTTCATTGTGTCACGCTAGCCTACAATCCCTGACAGACCATAGAGGGAAAATATCACACACACCTTAAATTATATTGTGCTCTAGCTGTATATATATACATGAGTGTCATTTCACACAATCAGTTTCCTACATTCCATTCAAATGAAAACATTGCTTTCTATTGACTGAAGCTTTCCTATAGGCCAACCCAAACACACAGAAGTATATACCTTTACATAGTTTTCTATATATTTCATCTATATGTGTACTTTATATATCCAGCTGGTTTTTGTTTGAACATGGAGTACATTGGTTGTAATCACACACCACACACACACACTAGAAGTAAGAACAGTACAGCATAATCACATGGCCTCAGAGAAGCCCATGGTAAAAGTCCAAAAATGGCTGCCGTTGCCGCTATTCCTCTTCAGTATCAGTTTTAACATCATAAAAAGTCCAGTAGTGGTAGTAAGGCCAAGATGAGCTTCATCGATGAGGTCAGACATATGGAATAAGCAGTGGAGTGGGTTTTGAAGTTGGGGTATACAGTGGGATACATATTTAAGCCTTAAACTCAGAGAGATGTAAAAAGAGTCCTGTTGGCGATGTCAAACAGGGAACTAAAAGCTTGTCAAGTCAAGAAAGTTGGGATGGTGTTGGCAGGTACATTCCCAGAGATACAGAGGAGGTGGTGTTGGGTTCAAATGTTGTAGTACATTGGAGAAGACAGTCTCATCAGATTCATAAAAAAACAAAACTGAAACAAAGTCCAAATTTAAAAAGTTCTTAATTCTAATGAGTTGTTTGTCACTTTTAACCTTGATCATGACTACAATACAGTCCCTGTTGACTTGACTGTCAAACTGCAAGGAAAACTAGAAAGCATTAAAGATGTACACACCATAAGTCATGTGTAAAGTAAATCCCTATTCATACTGATCTAGCTCACTAAGAAGAAAGTGCTTCATCCATTTCAAACTGGAGACAGGACAGGGAAATAACTGTTTTTCTGTAGTGTAGGTGATGACTGGTGCATAACACAAACAGCTCTGTTGATGTGCTACATTTTTACAGGACAGTGTAATACATGGGATTAGTTCTGTTTAGCAAAAAAAAAACCTTGAAATTATTAATTTGAGCCTTAAATTAAGCAGGATTCACGTTTGTTTTGCATCTTACAAATAACTGCTTCACAAATCTATTTTTGCAGTTACTTCAGTCAACACGAAACTTTCTGATATTTTCTACATGTTACAAGCTATGCCCTTATTCAATTCAACCAATCAGCTCACTGAGTTTTTTTTCACTGACAGTAGCTAAAATGGTTAGTGTGTAGGATTAAGGGCCACCTAGCGGTAAAGTTGCAGATTGCAATCAACTGAAACTTCTCTAGTGTGCCAAATGTGTGTTGGAGAACTACAGTGGCTGATGTGAAAATGCTGGTGGCCCCGTCTAGGTCCATTGTTTGGCATGTCCATTCTGGGCTACCATAGAAACAACATGACAGTCTCTGTGGAAGAGGACCATAGATGTATAACGAGAACTGGATGCAGCATTGATGGCGGGGCCCTGTTATTGTCTTTGACAGCTGCTCGGTGGAGCCAAAAAAGTTTGACTTTTGGGGTAGAAAATTACCCAGATCTTACACATCATGGAGCCCATGGAGCAAGTGCACTACTTTGAATGGGAATAAAATAATTTAATCTTGCTGCTCCTCTAGGCTTTCGAAATGTTATGGGACTGAATGGATCAAATCCCAATAGTGCTATGATTCATTTTGTGGGGACTGTTACACTAAAAATGTTTAACAATTAAACTTTACATCAGCCATTTAAAATTTCAATTACTAGGACTCTTCAATAAAACAGAATTTGCATTTGTTTTACATCTTACAAATAAAAAAATTGCTTCACAAATCTATATTTGCACTTACTTTAGTCAACATGAAATTAACAGATGTTTTTATATCTTACAAGCTATGTCCTCATTGAACTGAACCAATAAGCTCAAGGACTCAGAGACATTTTTATGTGACTGCAGTAACACATGAGCCACTTATTATAATATTAAACTTAAACTAAAAATAATTTTTCATCTAAAATTTTACACACTTTCAGATCGGACATGTAATCCTTTGAGACTAAATGTACTGTGATTATGATACAGATGCAGAACACACGAACACTAAGCAAATGGCAATCAACTTGTTGATTAAATGGCATGAAAGGCAACATTTAACAATGTTAAATTTAATGTTTGTTTTTTTGTTGTTTGTTTTGTTTTTAATCTACTATTTGTAAGTGTGGCATCTTACCCACACACAATTGACCTACTGGTACATGAATAAGTATGTAGACAACTTCCAGTCAAAGTAAACCAGTTTAAAATGTGCTTACATCTGTTTTAGTTTTAACATACATTGTCAAGAGTGCACATTAAAACATTCACTTTAACAGCTTTAACATGTTTTATATCAAATCAGGAAAAAACTTTGCTGTTTTTGAGTTCATGTTAGTCTCATGTGATTCCAGCACTTTTACTGTTTAAAATACCTTCAATTCAAACCAGTAGATAATCAAAAATATCCAGCATTTTGAAAAGTCCATGTCACTGTTTTCATGTTTTAGCCCATTGCTCTTTACACACCTGTTGCCCATTTTGCACAGAAGAGCTGTTTTTAGTTTTTACAGCCAGCCACTGATTTCCCAACCATCTGAAAATCAGCTTGTAGAGTCTGGAAACCTTGACAACAACAATGCTCACTGGCATGGGTTATCCAACCCAAGTTTCAAGTTTTTGCAAGCTGATTTTGTAGATGTTTTTAAAAAGTACATTTTTGAAAATGGCTTGCAGAAATGCAAAGAAATTGTCATTTGTAGTAAAAGGGATAAAACATGAAATACCAGTACAATAATTTAAGAGTTCAGCCACATTATCATTGTATATCCAGTCTTATAGGGTGGTGCAGGAATGAGCCCAAAAACCTGAAATTAAGTTAGCATCTTTGCACTCCCAGTTCCCTCGTCTCAAAATCAACATTTTTTTTTTAATGGATTTTTGGTCAGATGCTTGAAATAAGGTTTGTGGTTAACACAAGCTGAAGAGACTTTCACATTTTGTTCTACAACATAAAATATGTCAGTATGCACAATAATATCAGCATGTCATCGTATTGGACTGATACGGGCCAACATGCTAATAATTTCGGTACGTCATAGTTACCGGCTTTAAAATGGACTATTAGAATCCGCTAACATGCTTTTTCCTATTTTGCACAATGAATATTACATATATCGAAAAGCATTGAGTTGGGAGAAGAATGGGCCCTTCAAGAGTGATTCAGACTGCAGTGTTTCCCCTACCATTATATTAGCCCCCCCCCAAATGCACCCCCCGCCCCCCCTTGAAGGTCAAGTTAATTTTATTTATTTTTATTTTCTATATAGCGCCAGATCACAACAGAAGTCATTTAAGGTTACCTTTCCTATAGAACAGGTCTATACCTTATCCTTGTATTCAACAAACTAAATAGCCCTATGTTATTTATTTTATTTACAGGACAGCATGTCATTTCTGTCTCTACATGGTCGCGCCTTTGCAGTTCTCCTCTGCTCTCTGTATCGTGCACAGCGGAGTTCCGCCCCAAACACACACACAAACAGACACGTGCGCACATACAAGTGAGTACACCAGAGCGCGGCTCGGGCCCCATTTTCCTGACCGAACCCAACCCGAGTCCGAGACAATTATCAGCAAGTCCAGCCCGAACCCAACGCAGTTTGTTACCTGACATAGTTATTGTTATGGACAGTGTGTAAATGTCCATCTAAAGACTGCTGTTATGCACAGTCTAACACACCGCTCGCACAGCAGCGCAGCAGGCACAGGACACACACTCAATTGGAGCGGAGCCTGTATTGCGTTGTCACGTAAATAACATATTCCAGCACTTGAATAGGCCATAGCACAACACAGCAGCATGTCAAGTGGGCCGAACCCGAGCAAAATTTTTGATTTATTATCTATTATCTTATTTTCTTTGCTATTTTTGTCATATACAGAGATACAAAGATGACTAATGGGTAATATATATGTTGACGCTGTCCTATGTTAAGTCCTTATTTAATCATGTGACAAGATGCTACGATATATTGTAGCTAGTTTAGACACAACATCTGGGGCACTGGGGCCTGTCAAAGTAACCTGCTCAGGGGCCGGTCATGACTTCCTGATGCCACTGTCTCCATCTTCTGGTGGGCCATCACGATAAGAGTCTGCATGCATAATATTATGTTAATTCCACTACAGAAGAGACTTGATGATCACTAAATTAGATGGGGAAGAAAGTCAGTTCATCGATATCTGTACTAGTTATCAGCCAAATAAGTTGTTATATATCGGCGTATCAGATATTGGCAAAAAATCGAATATCGTTCACCCCTAGTAAATACCCAACTTGCGAGTTCTGAAGCTTCTACATGTATTAAAAATGGGTGGTTGCTAACAACTGGCTAAATAAGACAAAAGAACATCATCACGGCAAATATGTGTTGACAGCCATGTTGTGGTGGCTACATTAAGTCATGTGACCATGGTGTAGTTCATTTGTAGCCTAACGTTAGTTTTCTACTTCTGGGGATTGCATGTATGCTTCAAAAATCATAAAAGTAGTGTTCATGTGTGAAGATTATCTTGCTGAACAAAATGTGTAAGTATCAAACTTTTGCTTGTGATCTTTTCTCTGCAGTAATCCAAAATTCAATTGAAAAAAACCCATTAGCTTTTATTCATGGAAACAGGGTGACACTAACTTCCACGTCGGCCTACAAATAAACATCATCCCTGCACCAATCTGTTATAAGCACCATTCAAGTTTGAAAACAAGCTACTATACAGTGTTACTTTGTGTATAAATACACAATTAAAATATCAAATTACCCTGAAATATTAAAATAAGAAAAAACTAAAAGAATCATGTTACAAGTTGTTAACAAAATAAACACAAAAAGCCATTGCACTTTTGATAAGAGTTGAACAGTTTGCATTGCAGGAACGGAAAAGCGACTGTTTGGTGGATATCATTTGAAGACAGAGTGACGTAAGAGTGGAATACACTAAGTCAGCAAAATGTATTTCCTCTGACTGACTACACTTCAGTAACCTCAGAACACATGTTGTATTTCAGTTGAGTGAAAACTAAACTTCACTGTAGTCTGCTGGGTTACAGCTATCACCTTCATAACTCTAAATAATCTAATAATCCTGATCATATCTTTCCAATTTATGTAAATTCCCATCTTCCCATTTTTTCTTCTCATCGAGATTTAATTATCATTCATCACATTTATAAGAACATTAAAAATTCCAAAAATGTCACATTAAACTCATAATAAAATTCAACAACTGTCACTCACTCCCACTCACTCACAAATTTGGTTATTAAAGGATGCTACATGTAAAAAGGTGTATGGAGGATGTCTTTGGTGATCACTGTAAATGTCTCTCTGGCATTTACTTATTAATGGAAAATATATTAACAGAATAATTTTACTGTTTCTTACAACTTTAATGGTTTATTAAAGGATGTATCTGGGTTCAGGTGTTGTTTGTTGGTAACTGTAAATTCTAAAATAATGTCAAAAGCCATTAGTTACCTCAAATTAATCAGCTCTTTACTTAAAAGAGGTTAATTTTAGAGAAAGGGCTTTATTCATTGTTTCCCCAGTTTTCCCCAGTCTAATGGGATGAAAGAGACTGAAACTGATATATTGTTACAGCAGTATTTAGACTCACATTCCATCCCTGCGTCTGGTGCAAACACTTCAACAGGGACACTGTAGATTATCAGATTTGGTGTAACAGATTCCCCTGTGAGTCAGCTTCATGAACAACTGTCTGTGGTGTAAGAGAGGGATTAGTTTAATGGCTGTTATTACATGCTGACTGGAGCTACTGCTGGTGCTATGTACAAATGATACACATATGAAATAAATGGGATGGAAAGACAACGACTGTAACAACTCACTACAGCTGAGTTGGAAAGCTCTCCTGTTGGAAATGAGGAGTGCTGAATGGAGCTGCTTCTACAATGCAGCAAACATGTGGAATGTGACGAGGGGGAGTGTGTGTTTGCACACTAATTTGTCAGCAAGATTCACATACTCCCTCTGTGGGGAGCTCTGTGTTGTGCAAAGAACACCAACATACAATATTTATAGTGGATTACAGGAGAAGGAGAAAGAGTGAAACTAAGCCTGGTCCCATGAAATGTAGCAACACATGAGTGTGTAAAATACATATAAAACAGAAATAAATGATTCTCACTGAAGTTGGAGGAACTCTAACAAGACACAGGTAGTGTTCTGCCAGTGAAATAGCAGCATGGCAGGAAGTACAGTCAGTGTGTGAAGGTTAGGGTTGGATGTGCAGATTGCTGTCAAGTCTACAATCAGGGTTCAGTCACCGCTCGTTAAAAAATAAGGTTTCTACTGGGTGACAAGTTTTCATTTTTCTATTTCACAATGAGAAAAACTGTCCCCAAACTGTCTTAGTTGCCTAAAGTGAACATTAAAGATACACAGAGGAATTGTTATCTGTGTGAAATGTGTTGAGTTTGAAAACATCAACAGTGAACCAGGAAGAAGATTTTTAGGATTCTGGGGCACTACAAGGCGCTGAAAATGCTTCAGGTGTAAACATCCTTTCACCAGTTGCACATTTAGCCTAAGTAAGAAAACAAATCTTTTAAAGACTACAGATGGGTTTCTATGTTGTCTCTTAAAGGTTGAGCAACAGAACAATCCTACTAACAACTCACTCTCATCCATCAGCAGTAAACAGCAGGGGACAGGATGAGCACTGGGCTGGGCAGAGGGGGTCGGCTTGGGAAGTGACAGGTGATTGCAGGACATTTAAAGGGTGTGTGAGGTCAGGGCTTTGTCTTGTTAAATGTAAACAGGCTGCTCCTGGGCGGTCAGCAGGCGGTACATGGCTGCAGGCATCGTCTTCATGTGGATCTGAGACAGTCACAAACACAACAAAGCATTCAGTTAATGGAATATTACTAGTTAATGCCTTTGAAAAAATCAATATAGCTTAGGAATCGCAATATTATGTGTGATGATATTGTATCGATACAAGTATCAATCTTTTATTGTAATAATAATTAATTTTTGCAAATACACATTTTCATACAACTTTCGGTACTAGAATAATAAAATAAATAGCTTTTTGGTCCACTAGATGGTGCTGATGTTTTTTTTTCCTAGTGAGGTCAGCAGTGGTCTCAGCCAGTAGCATTTGGCAGGAAGTTCATGAAAACAAAGATAGTGGCATCGCAGAAAGAAATCAGAAATGCGCCGTTGGCATTTAAATCAAACATCTGAACTTATTTTGGATTTTTTAACATAGAAGTAAAGGAGGACTTGGATATGACACATGCTATTTGCAAGCAATGTCATGTGATTTCAGGGCTGTTTCTGGTTAAACGAGTACAATCTTACTCTTTCACAAAAATGTCTCTCTCTGTAGGGATCTTTTCAGTAAGTTGTAAGACACTTAAATTAATAATCTGAACATGTCAGTGGCAAATCAAGCACTTAAATGTACATAAATTGACTGTGCAAACATGCCCTGAATGGTACATACATACATTGCAGCCTGTTTTGCAACTACTGACTGCAGCGGCCAAAGGGGCCGTACACATACCACATTTTTTGCGCCCTGAAATTCATTGTTTTTAATGTAGACCTGCGGCAGGTGCGCTCAAACGCCAGAGCAATGCCATTGCTGCATGCAAGTGTTCCCAGTTGCCTATTTTTCAGGGCGTGATGGCTGCACACTTAGATAAACAGAGTTAAATTTTTGGAATGCAGCAGCCCGCACCGCATGTCATGTGACGAGGTCCAACCAATCACAGCCAACAGACATCTTTCCCTTCATCTGTAAATATCAGTCTATGATAAGTATGAAGAAGAAGTTGATTGTTTTAATGCAGGGCTGCCAGAGCTTTACATCTGTCCCACGTACAATAGGACGACACACAAACAGTGCCTGGAAGAAGATCAGCTCTGCGCTCAGGATTCCAGGTAAATAGGCTACGATACGGTGCTTGTTAAGGTTGCTTAGCAACCTCAGAGGCAACCTGCCACCGCACTCTTGAAAGCTGGCACAAAACATAAGACTAGAGTAGCACCCAGCGCCTGACCTTGTGTTTTCCAGGTGGTCAAAGCTGCAGCATGTGTACAGCCCCTAACTCAATACTGGACCAGCTTCAAAAAATGTAAATTGCCGTGTCCATCAGTCACTTAGACACATGGGAAAACAGAGTCCAGGTTGAAAAATACCCTTTAAGATATATTTGCTGACTTATAACCCTCACTTTTGTATACATTTGGCTTGGTAGTGCATTGGTAAAGTACCTATCCTAGTTAAGTGGCTACTTTATATTGTTGAGTAAACTGAGTAAAGATATATGAAATATGATTCATTCAATTATAGTCAATAAAGTAACACACAGATTTTGAACTCTTCCGATCTGAGACTCTACACTGACACAGTATGTAGAGCTGCTTACACTGGGTGCACTGGCATGCGCCATTGGGTGTCATGTAGCTGATGTTGCTGTTTATAACCAAGCAAACAGCACAGTTTAAAGTCCTTGCTGCAAAGCTACTTAGGAGACACCTGATGCTGTTTCTTCTGCTCAGCAACTGAGCTCTGCTCATTCACTGCTAATAACTAATCACACACACGGTCACACAGCAGAAAGTTATATGATAACTGCCACTTACTTCCCCCCTTAGTTACAAGCAGTGTGAGACAGAAGGACTCTGGTAAGCACTAAACATTTCACCTGCATGCAGTACCTTCAGTGGATGTTCCATGTCCCTACATGGATTTCCTTGGCGTCAGAAGGTGTGTCGACTTCCCAGCTCCCCTGCAGGGTTTGGCTGGGAAGCGTCATAGTCCCAATCGCTGGGGAACCTTATTCAACCAGGTTTGTGATTTGATGTTCATTTCGTCAGTGCTTTTGTATCTCACTCTTTCTTACAGGGTGGGGTAGTTCGCCCCATGCCCAACCCCCAACATGGAAAACTGGGGACTGCATTTGTCTGCCTCCTCCCCCTTGACCTGTCCAGTTTGGTTGAACCTTCCAGGTGTATAAAAACCACCTTCGGCATAGCTCTGAGGGGCACTGGAGTATGCAAACCCTCCATGACGGCAAGGCTGTAGTCTAAGAAAGGATCCCATTGACTCACCAATTCTAAGGAGAAAGTGGAGTTCGATTGGACGCACCCTCAGAAAACCTGCCACAAATATCCCCCGACAAGCCCTGACATGGAACCCACAAGGAACTAGAAAAAGAGGTTGCCCCAAGAACAGCTAGAGAAGAGATGTACAGACAGAAATGTCTGGAGCTCAGCCGGGGAGATCTAGAGTGAACTGCCAATAACCGAGTAAAATGTGAGACATTTGTCAAAGGCCTATGCTCTCTAGAGGAGCAATGGGCTTATGTCAAGTCAGTACTTTCAGTACATCTGTATGAAAGGCAAAAAGTGAAATGATCCAGATCACAGTACTTGTTGTGTCCAGTGTGATGTCTCACCTCTCCCACAGCATTGGACAGGATGTGGACAATTTTTTCATGGGGTGTGGCCACCACACTCTGACTGTTGATTTCGATGATGCGGTGACCCACTCTGACCCCGCCCCGTTCAGCGATGCCCCCACGCATAAGGCTACAGATCTGTTGATGAGACAGATCAATCTATTTAGATGACAAATTAAATTTGACTCAAGCAATTTAAAGAACTGCAAGGATCATTTAACATAAAAACAGAGCAGAATCACAGTGCTACCCACAATGCCATTCTGGACGCTGAAGCCCAGCTGGTAGCGGAGGTCTGGACGTCTGATGAGTACAGTGGTCACTGGGGGACACCTGACAATGTTCAGCTTGATCCCAGACTGGTTCTTCAGACCCTTCATAGAGGAAAGCAATAAGAAATAAGATGTTATATATCGGCATAACAATATTGTGCATCCCTAATAATTGGCAAATGAAGGCAAAATACCAAAATATATCCAACTACTCTAAATGAACTTTGACTAAGTCAGAACAAGAATGCTCACATTTCTGTTTTTCTGTTGTACTGCGCTTTGTAAATTTTGGTGCGCTAAAAAGTGTGATTGTCTTTTGTGGAAACACAATCAAGCTGGAGGTACAGCTAACCGCATTTAACCCAGGGTCTGTACAGTAGTAGGCAAGAACTGTGGTAGCTGTGCTGTTGGTGCATCTTTATATTATTATCTTCATTCATAATATCCGTCATTTAAAATAATGGTGTACACATACCTTGATGATGCTCTGGCAGGTGGACAGTGGCAGTCCCACCAGACTAGTCCCATTAATGGACATAATCTGGTCTCCTATGTTCAGTCTGCCAGACCTCTCAGCTGGCCCAGCATGCATCATGTTGGCAATGATGACAGTGGGCAGGATGGAGCCCCACCCACTCTCCACAATGACCACACCCAGAATCTCCCCCTTTGCCTTCTCTATGAACACCTGAGGTCACAGCAGGCAGACACATCACAAAACCATTTTAGAGTCAGAGTGAAATCAAATCTAACTTTTCACTTTGTTTAATACAATGTTCCACATCATAATGCAAAAACATTAAATAGCTGAGTTTAACTAGTTATTTAGTGGTGAAGTAGGGTTTTGGGTAGTATATGAGTATATTTATACTCAGTTACTGTCAGGACACCAGTACAAAGATGTTTCAATGACACACAGCTATACTTACATCTTTGCAGTTCTCAGACTTGGAGAAGTGGATGAGGTCATCATTATACATGTCCTGAGTGTTGAGCAGGTCACTGTATTCCTTCTGGCTCAGGTCCTCAGGGTTAATGCCATTGGCCCGTAAGAATTCCTGGTAAGCCACACTGAAGGCCTGCCCGATGGACTGGGCAATCAGCTGGGCCTGGAGGATGAAAATGGCAGACTTCAGTCAACTCATGTTCTTTTTCAACTAACTGTGGTTGATTTAACAGCTGATTAAGCTGTCAAAATTAACTTCACAAAAACTACATGTTGTTCCTATTGACAAGCAAGGACATCATATAATTTTGCAGTTGGACTCACATCCTCAGACTCAAACACGTGGCATATCATCTTGTACTGGCGCTTGCTGTCTTGACCTGGGTCTGATGCCTCCACATTCTCCTGAGAGTCAGGTCGAGGCATCCTGCGCCGGGCCATCAGAACCACGATATTGCCAATGTCAGCAATGTAGGAGATGGTCCGCAGAGGGTGGTCCATCATGGTTTCCTGGAAGTCAGTGAACCATAACAGTATCTGAATCTGGGGTTGATTTTTTTGCTGATATCCAATATGCCGATATATAACAACTTATTTGGCTACACTGCACTACAGAGCTGTATGTTGTACGTCAGTCAGAGTGAGTACCTGGGAGTCAGCATTGAGCACTTTGATTCTCTGCGTGGAGATGAAGAGATCCACCTCTGTCATGGGCTGAGGCTCACCCTCAGGGGCCTACACACACATATACACAACCATATTCACAAAACATACAGGCAGACATAAAAAGGCCGAAACCTTATGAGCAGATGTTCCTGAATGCACAGAAATTCAAAGTTAGAAGTTAGTAATGTTTCATTTTAACCAGAGGAAAGTGAGAGAAGTCAAGCATTTCTAGGAATATCAAAAAAGTTCAACATAATATCTTTTTTCTGTCTGGTCACCTTCATACATTTTTAGATTCCCTAAACATGCAGTTGGCAAATTTATATAGAACTGTGCATATTAACCTTATCACACTGACTACACAACACTTTTTAATAACCATCAATAATAAATGGTCAATTGATAGTAAATTAAACTTAAGTTAAAAGTTAATTTAGTGTTAAATAATGGAATTATTTTCAATAGTGTTTACTTATCATTAATAATGCTATCATGTATGATAGTTTAACTTTTTAAAAACATTTTAACATTATAATCGCCACCCAAGTTATTTCTATAAATGCACTACACAATATTCATTAACCATTTAACAAGGTATTATTTATTATTATTTATTACTATATACCATCCAAATAATGTTTAATGACAGTTTGCAAATCAATTATTAATCATTAACAAAGTGTTACAAATATCTGCTCCATCTGTCTCTCATATTTCTTAAAGGTTTACAAATCTGTTGTTGATCATTAACAAATACTTAATATGATATATTAAATTGAGCATACAAGCATTACATTACATTGTCAAGCTCAGCTCCCATCCCAGCTACATCAGCTGATCTTAAGCAGCCCAGTCAATTGATGGAGCAGCTGATTGATGGAAGGGAGCAGCTGATAGATTTTATGATTCCTTTCTATGCAACCAATTGGCAAATCTCATTCAGGGTGCCCTATTTAAACTGCTCTGGCCTGCCTACTGTTGCTGCTTCCTCTGCAAGCCTGCTTTACAACCCACCTCCACCCCAGCTCCTCCTTTTCATGCTGTGTCCGACTTATCCATGTCATTTCTGTTTGTCATTGATGCTTGCTCTGTTCTGTTCCTGGGGGATCTTTGCTGCTGCTCTCTCTGCCTTAGGCTTACTTTGCATGCCCAACGAAAGGCAGAGAGGGCCCCAGAACAGAGCCATACTGCAAAATATAGTACTGCAAATAGAAATAAAGTTTTCTTTGACTAAAGTGTTCCTGACTGAAATGTTACGATGTGTGCAACAATAAATTATAATATTTAGTATCATTTTTAATAATAATTTCATTGTTTATTGAAAACAAAGTAACTATGAATGAAACTTTAATTAACTATCATTTACCTTTGCTGGTAATGGTTATTATAAAGGGTTACCATGAAATTAATCCACCCAGTGAGCATTATTAGTATAAATACATGGGATGAGGCTGATTCATCTATTTTATAGGAAGTTGAAATACTATGCCTTTTCTTCTTCAAATATATTATTAAATATATTTTACATAAATTTTAAAGCCAAAATCTCTATGAAACAGTCACCCCTTGAATACTTGAAATATAGATGTAAAACATTTGTAAAAGTTTCATGACTCATGATTACAATGGATCCAAGGTATGACAGTAGTAAAAAATCCATGAAAACATCTGATCGATCTGTAATCTATTTCCATCAGCCTCAGATGACTTTGTTTGATGCTGATTAGCATGTGAGCATGCCAATATGGTGACCATGGTAACACTACCTACATAACATCAATTTTTAATCATTGTCATTGTGAGCATGCTGATATTAGCATTTAGTCCATAACCCTTATTTTAACATCTGAGACCTTTGTCTATACAAGATGCACGGAGATGATCTGACATAACATTTTGTCATCTGACTCTGGGTAGGTTAGTAAACAAGAGGATGTTTATGTTTTTACAGCTACACACAGTATACCTATAAATACAGACTCAGCAGCAGAGAGAGAAAACACACTTGATGAAATCACAAACCCAGTAAGAGCTCATAGTGTCAGAGAGATCACAGCTCTTTCCTGCATCCAGCTAACTGCATTCTAAGACACACAGTTAACCAGTTTGACCAAATTATGGGGGGGGGCAACAAAATGTCTGATATGGAATGAAAATATGGTGAAGGGACTGGAGACCAAAGGGAGGGACCGTAAAAATGAATATCACCTCCAACAATACAAAGCTGGATTCAGGAAAATGCCAACAGTTCATCAGAATGACAGTACAGTGAAGAGGACACAAAGGATAGGACAGGAAGACGCACACACAGACACAGAAAGAGACAAAGAGCCAGGCAGAGGAGAAAGATACAGTGCTCTGCAGTGTGGAGGAAGAGACGGATATGTAGGTACTGCACCTTCTTCCTGTTCTGGGCTAATTTCTGGGCCGTCTGCCAGGCATGGAATAAAGCAGACAGGAGAGTCATGGGTTAGAGCAGTGCACAGGAGAGACTGACTGGATCACAGAGAGGGAGGCGGGGACTGGCTGTTTATTCTGTGTGACATCATACTGTACAGTGTTTGACATTTTGTTCACATTGAGTAGGTGTGTTCATATTGTTTATATGGATGTATTTGTGTGTGATGAACATAAGGAGTTGGCAACCTTTACTGTTTAAGGAGCCATTATCACCCCCCCCCCCCCCCAAAAAATATAAAAATATAAAATAGATCTGCCTGGAGCCGCAAAACATATTTGAATAAAAGTAACAGCCTATTAAATCAAAATTAGGATTGAGATGTCAGTGTTTACACTCGTAGTCCCAGAGACTGAGTGACCTGACATGGTGTGTTCATAAATTCAGGATAACTGAACAGCACATTCAGACAGCGCTCTAAATGTACAAAAGGTCCAGTTTGTGCCAGAGTGCGCTGCGGCTCTCAGAATGAGTACTTCTGAACGCACCACTTGTATTATCTTCCTTCAATGTCAAAAACAAGCCAACAGAACTTGCTAGCTAGCGCTAAGTGATGTCTGAAGAGAACTGTTTTGCCTCCAGATAAGCCCCGCCCACCATAAAAAGTCATACTGTTAACTAGCAGTAAAAGGGTCTAAATGAGCATTTGTTAATATGATTTACTACAAGGTGGCCAGCAAATGAATCTGTCCACAAACTATTAAATCCTCTATTTTCCTCCAAGACTTCTTCTATGGGAATCTATAGCTAGCCCAGAGACCCCAGGCTAGCCACTGCTACTGAAGTTTGGCAAAATTTAGAGGAAAAGGCACATTTTAGTTAATGAAACATTAAAACATTTTTTAATTCAATGTATAGACTACACATTTTTACAATTGCAGAATGCAGTAATCACATTCAGCCTACAACAATGACAAATGAAAATCAGAATGTTAAAAAATAACCGTCGTTCATTTCCAGATCATTTTATCTCAAAGCCACAGGGAGCCACAGGAGAGGGTCTGAAGAGCCGCATGGGGCTCCAGAGCTGCAGGTTGCCTACACCTGATCTGTACAATATTTGAAGATGGAGAACTTTGCAAGCCCTATGCTCATGTGCCCTGTTTTTAATTTCACTGAAATACTCAAACTGCTCCTGTTTTTTTAATCAAGCATCACATAATCAATCCTAAGAACTGCACTTAAAGTGAACCAAGGACTAACACACATTATTGATGAAGCTTCCTGCTCTGACCTTCAGCAGGAGAAAGTGCAATGTTACTGTTTTAGAACACATAGTGGATGATTTGGATGATGTGTTGTAGTTTTCTGATGGATACACTTTGAAATATTGTTCCAATGGTAAAATTGAAAATGCAGATCCAGCCAACCCTACCCAGCCCTCTTCAGCCCTGTCTAGAGCATCTAATCATGCTGCAGCTTCCATAAATTGTGCAGTATTGCACACACAGCGATGATGTTGCAAATTCTCTCTGGTCTGTGGTGCACCTTTGCAGCTTCTCCTCCACTGTTCACCTTTCAGCTCCAGCTTGTTAACTTTTGTGGAGAACAATTTGGTTTTTGTGTAAAGTCGGCTAGTCAGTAAATATTATTATGAGATTTTAACTACTTATCATTGGCATCATATTTTTGAATTTACCCTGCATAAAGTAACACAGGTCACCTAGTTACTTACATGATCATATAAAGGAGCAGTGCAGATTTAGGGGGATTTAGTGGAATCTAGTGGTGAGGATTGCAGACTGCAACCAGCTGAAACTTCTCGCGCTTAGAATTTCTTCATTGTTCAGGAAAGTTTTATTGGGAGCCCAGTTATTCCTCTCAAGCTTCTGAAAGGAATAGGATCACACCAGAGCCCTTGTTGGAGTGGCACAATGGCTAATGTTAGCCTCTGGGCTAAAAATAGTAAGTCTGTCTCTCACATGCAGTGTTACAGAGATATTTAAGGTTTGGAACATTTTGTTGTATAGGGCATGACAGGAAAAAAATGCTCTGGTGGACACAGTATGCCACCAGGTTGTGCACTCAGTGCACTGTGGCGATTCAGTTTATCCAGAGATAACATGTGCAGATTTTTTCCCCCATCGACCAATCGACTGGTCAAAGACTGGGCAGAATTTCAGACCAAGATTTTCTTTGGTTGATTACAGCCCTAAAATTAAATCATAGTTTTCCGATGCTCTTGTTTTGAAGGGGTTGCTAACTATGATGGTCAACGCAAAAACACGAAAATGTGAAAGGCCCTATCTTGATCCAGTGTTTGGTTTGTCCGTTCTGAGCCACTGTAGAAACAATGCAACATGGGGATCTCCGCAGACGAGGACCTGCTCCCTGCGTAAATATAAACAACTCATTCTATGGTAACAAAAACACAACATTTCTTATCTAAGGTGATTATACACTAAATAAAACATACTTATTATATTCAATATTTGTCAATATACCCCCCTAAATTCTACACACTGGACCTTTAAGTCTACAAGGCATTAAAATAAAATGTTCTTCATTTTGAATTTCACCACTATTCTGATAGCACAATCAAAATGTCTACTTTGCAGGGTCCTATAACAGTTCCATCACACTCTGTCCTCAGAGACAGGCTGAGCTAGAGGGCATAGCACCCTACCTGTCCCACAGTTGAAACCAGGGGAGCTCATCTGTTCTGACCACCATCTGCCTGTAGAATATCTTCTGCCAACACCCTCTGGACTGCTGCCAGTGCTCACTCTCTAGTCATGCTAAAACACTATGCACTCATGTTACAGTAGGAGCCTTTTGATACCTCACCATGGAAGGTAATATTAAGACAAAGTGTATTTGCATTAGCCTTCCTCTACCAGCAGGTGTCTCTGTTGTTTAGGCTCCAGAATAGACTGAGCGCTGACTATCAGATATTTCTGTACAGAACGACAGTACATCAACATCATAGTTCAGCTCCTCTATTCTCGCAATGAGAAACTTATGGGACTGGTTCCACAAAGATGGACTATAATGGTGGCTAATGTCTATCAAACACTCACAGAAGGTCATCTGTTGTTAAGGTTGCAGCATTATACCAGTTTCAGCGTATACTGTGATATATAAGTTGACGGTTGTCATATACATTTGCTGGATGTTCGATCTCCCCTTTAGTTAAGGTATTTTCAAAAGGAAAACTTTTTACATACTTCCCTTAACAAAATGGTTTCAAGTTTCAATTATAGTAATAAAACGTTTGTTCAACCAACAATAATCCTTCCATTTTTATTCCTTTAAGGGTCATTCTGACTGATAATAATATAAATTCTTTAGTACTGTGAAACTGCGAAACCGCAATATTTTCTGAGATGGTTATTATATCGTAAAATCTCATACTATTGCAACCCTAAACTGTTGCATAGACCTTCCTTGTTGCTGGATGTCTTGGGGAGGACTAATTCACCATGTGTTCTGGGTATATTAATCATCTTCTGGACATGAAAGCATGGCCAGCTGAGCCCACACTCGAGCAGAAAACCTGGGTTTCGGGGAGAAATTTCCGATTGTCAAGGTCATTATACCTGGAAATTTAAGTGATCAGTGTTATGACAGAATTTGAAAGAAAACAGTATTTTAGTTTGGTAGATTGTGACATGTGTAGAATGAGACTGGAGCGCCAGCTGTTGTCATACAGGGAGGAGAAATTCAGGAGAACAACAGTGGAGATATAAAGTGATATCACACTGTCACTTTTGTCCTATAACAACAACAAAACCTGGAGCTTTATCTATCAAGCACTATCACCAAGCAAGAAATTATGATGACATCAAATTGTAGTTTTCTGACAGGTGCAGTTTGGAGTATTAACCATTTAAAATTCAAAAAACAGAAAAAAGCAACCTTTTAAGTGTAGGGTTTATGTTCGTAGCCAAATTCTAAAGTTACCAACTTATCTAAGCTATAAATGCAAAAATATGATGCCAAAAGAAAAACATATCTAGCTTCCAAGACTGAAGATCAGTGACACTTTCTGTGTCTGACTGTGTAAAATGGGTTAACTTGGGCAATGTGGATGAGATGGAAGAAAGCCATCTATGTGATCTTATCGATGTGTTTTTCAAATGAAAGTGATGAGTCAGAAGTGACAGCCACATTTCTGACTGATGTATTAGGAAGAATGGTCCTGCCATCAAGGCTGAGGGATGTCTTTGACACATTTGGTGAATGTGGCCCTACAATCATGATTTGTGTTTTGCCTTTGTTTGTCTATGTTTAACTTCCCTCCATCTTGCCAGCGCCCAGATCTCCTGGCTCACTCTTTTTTTCATGACCGCCACCAAGAGTATAGAAGTGGATCGAGGGAGAGAGCCATGCTTCTCTCTTTCTCTACCTCAAACCAAACTCCAATCAAACAGTAAAACTAAGCAATGCTGATCAAGTATGTATCAATATTCTGTTATTGCGTCCATTTCTCACCTCAAACGTTTCCATAAATATATTTTAACTTACTGTTTAACTGCATTTCCAGATCGTTTGCACATCAACCACCTGCAGGAGCATTTATTGGTCTATTGTGGTGCAGTGCATTCTGGTAATTGTGGGTTTTCTACCTCTTGAGCAAAAGTTTTTAAAGTCTTTTTGATGTATTTTCTTTTCTTTCTGCTTCATAGACAGTCCAGTTTTATGAAAAGACTTTCCAGCAGTAAAATACTTCTTTAAGGTGGAGAAAGTACTCAGGCAGCCAAATTCTAATGATAGATAAATCCTGTTCAAGCCTGGGGATATGATCAGGATCTGGGAGGATGGGAATATAGTCTGAAGTCTGTTCCCCCCGTCACTTCATGCTTCCTTTATTAGACTGCAACTGGCTTTCATATTAGTAACGTATCTAATCTAGCTTGCTTGGGGTACATTTGAGTCTCAGATTTTAGGAAGTGCATAGACATCTCCCCCTTCAGTAGAGGAATGTAAAAACACCACTCTGGTGACAAACTTTGCACAGATACAAGTCATCATTGTCAATCCGAGGGATCCCTCCTCAGGTAATCTTCCTGATGCTTCTTCAATTTTTTTCTTCATTAAGGTTTTTTGAGGGCTTTTTCATGATCTGAATCCAAGGGCTGAGGAAAAAGGGTGTCCTATGCTATGCAGGTTGTAAAGGCTTATGAGGCAAATGCATGATTTTGTTTTTGGACTATATAAATAAAACTGACTTAACTTGAGATGCTGCATCATGTGCTTGATACAGAGTCCTATCCTGAGGCTACAGATAAGTCAAAGCTACTCCCTCAGGCCAGGGGCACAGGGCGCACTGATGAGGGACACACAGGTACACCCTCATGTTAACCCTGCAATATCTTGGCTCCATGTTAAGTGGAGGTGGGCCATGTTTTCACATGTGCTGCAGTAGCCTAACATATCACTGCATAACAGCTGCCAAGAAGAGCATCACAGCTGTTCAAAAGGTCAAAAGTTTCAGAAACTTAAAGAAGAAAATTCAAAGGAGAAAATCCCAAACCAGAGGGAGAACCACACTACTGGAAGTGGTGCTGAAGATACCTGGTGAACAGTCACCTCTGCTGGAGGAGAGGAAAACACTGCTAACATGACCCTTACCATGGAAACGAAACTCTCAGTTTAGTGACGTCATGGGCATGGGGTGACTCACTTAGCAGCTGAGTCGTCAGAATTTTTTATTTTTTTTGCATTGTACTTTTTTTTTTCATTAAAACCACAAATACATTGCACATTTGATACATATCATATTAAAATTTCTAAAGTGATGTAAACTAACATTACAACTAACAACAGTATAGACATGCACTAATAGTTAATGCAAAAGCCATGGATATGTAACTGTGATTTCATATCAGTTGCTATCAGGAAATGTACTTGTATGTTATATGTAAATTTAATTATTAGCGGAAAAAAACTGAACAGTTAGTGCACTTTCTATTAATTTCAATTACCACAAACTGTTACCGTAATAATCATAATAGGAGAAAAACATACAAAAATGTAAATACATTGTAACTACCTTTAATTTACATGGGTTTAAATGGATCTCTGTCAACTAGAGAGAAGACTCATCACTCAGTCGGAATTGTTGGAGCTACAGGAACACTCTGATGGTAAAGCCGTGTTACAGAATGGAGCTTCTTTCCTGACCAACTACATCTGATGAGCATTAACTCACCTTTCTGCTTGTACATAGTAAAATACCATCAGATAGTTTGACGTCTGAAAAACATTAAGTGTTTTATCAACATAGCTTTAACATCATGACAGAGACGTGGATTTGGATGTTTAGACACACTTCTGTTCATACTACAGACAAATACAGTTGCAATTAGATGCAACTGGTTGCACAATCATATAACAAGACTTCAGTCATAAGTGGGTAAGACAGGAAATAATAGGACAGGGATAAAATGACAGAGGAATATCGTATGCTGTAAAGCCCTCTGAGGCAAATTGTGATTTGTGATATAAATAAAATTGAATTGAGTAAAAAATTGAATAATATAATGATGGGAAAATTTGTTTTTAGAAAAAGAAGAATATAGAAAATACTACAGGTACAGTATGACGTTTTGTGCCTACATAATGTATGATCTATTTATTTGGTGCCAAAATGCAGCAGTCGACTGAGTTTGAAACATTAGAGACTTGACTATAGCATGTAAAAATACAAACCAGTGTGTGCATACACTACATGAGAGTGTACTATGTGTTTTCACCTTGATGCGGCTGACGGCCTCCTGTGCCTGCATCATGCGGATGTTCTTGGATGGAGTTTTATCCGACAGCAGCTGGGTGGAGCCTAGGTAGTTGGCTGCGAAGATGATCCCATCAATCAGGTCCTCTGGGTCACATGGGCCTGGGACTAGACAGAGGAGAGTGGTTCAGTCTCACTAGAACACAATGTTTCCCCTTAATAGTTTGGAGAATTAGCTGAATTTAACTAAATTACTGGAAATACAAAAGGAAATAACTAAAATACATGTATAACAATAAGGTCATTATACTGGAGAGAGTACTTTATTGGAAAATCAGACTGTTTTTTGTAAAAAATATTCTAATGAGCTGCTTCAATATTGAGTCTTGCAGTAGAGTGTGTTTTAACAAAAAAAATGTTACAACTGTAACTGTGTGATCCTATTTGGTCCAAACCGGTCTCATTCCCAGGTCATCAGATACTGATGCTTTGTCACGCCCCTCAGCATCTGATAGCTACACGCAGGGCACCCTTTAGTGTATCTATGTGACGCACCACCAAACACATAAAACATAATGCGGTTAGGTTTAGGCAATTAAACTAATTGGTTAGGTTTATAAAAAGATCTTGATGATGTTTTGGGTTAAAAGAAGTAAGTACGTAAGTCACGTGAGTGATGTCAGTGCATGACGACCGTACATAAGTTACATCACATTATGTTAACACAACAGTTACTTTTGATTTCACGCTGGACATGAACTGCAGTTCTCTGGGTGAAAGTCTGATTTTGTTTGACCCATGCACCTCCCATCCCACCCACTGTCGTCTGTTGCTCTTAATACTGTGTCAGTTGGTTTCAGCATCAAGTATTGCGTTGGATGGGTTTACATTAGTGTTAGCTGAAAGCCCAGTGCATCTTGTAAAGATGCCAAAGTGTTCCTTTGGTGTCAGTATCACATGCTGTGACAAAGCGTCAGTATTTGATGACCTGGGAATGAGAACTTAGTGAGTCTTTAATAAAGCGTCAAATCAGAAAACTAAGAGAGATTGTGCTTTGCTCGTGTTGCTTGTTTGCCTCCAGCAGTCTCAGAGATTACAAATCAGTAATTTAAAAATATATAAAATGGTTTGAATACTTTATTTCCTTAGAATCCTGTTTGGAAGGTTCTTTATAAATTGAGTTTGATTGCTTGCTTTTAACTGTTAATCTCTAAAAACCCATCCATCCGTACGTACCTCAATTACAAATGCTAGCATTGCACAAAAGGCATGGGTTTCTCTTTTTTTTTCTTTTTTTCCACAAATGACCCACAAAAGTTAGCGCGTCCTCTGCAATTATGACAGCTCGTAAGCTATTAATAAAAAGATCTTACAATAATCTAAGTGTGCTGATGTAAATGGTAACACATTTTAATAAACTGATATTGGTCCAGATTATCTACAGCTCTTTTCTATTGGTAGTCTCTTTTCTATTGGTAGTCAATTGGAGTCCTCCAAATAAACTAAAAAACAAGAGATTTATTTAATGGGTTTTTAATGTTCTAACAGACAGACATATATGAAAAATACAATGAATAAATATTCAAATTAAATTTAAATCAATATAGCTGATATTTCATGAATATTCCTCTGCAAATCAACAATCGCTTGGAAACACAACACACCTGGTGAAATGACCTGTCTCAGACAGACTTAGTCTCTATTTTCCCTGGTGCTAAATTACATAAGCATCAAACTGGAGGATGATAAACGTCAGCAAAATAATTTGTTACAATCTGACAAATATTCTATTTACTGGTTTATTACTGAGCTATAAAGCAACAACAGATTATTTATTATTGCCATTAGTTACACCCTTTAATCCCAAAACAATGTATGTGTCATTAGAGAGTGGTACCCATGGGAAAGGAACTATTAATGAGAAAATGTGGCAACACAGTGACAACGTATGCTGTTATCTGACTCACAGTGAAAACTGTAACATGTTTCAATAGCATCATGTTCCCTATCTCCCTATCTTTCCTCATCCTCTTCCCCTATTCTCTCCCCCTCATCCGTCTCTCCCCTCCTCCATCTCTATTGGCTGCTGAGGGACCTGACATTTAGGAAATGCTAAAGCAGCATTAACAACAGGCTTAGATCAGCAGTGCAGTTCAATAAGCTGTGTACTACCAGGGAATCACTGGGGAATCTGCCTCAACACACTAAACACTGACAGTATAGGCCAGGCAGAGGTTATAAGGACAACGCTCCCATTGTCCATCACTTTGTCATGATTTATTCCAGAATGTTTGCCAAAAACTTACCAGCAAAACAGTATGTCCAGTATTTCATTTAAAGTAGCATAACCATAAAAAAGGTTTAAAAAAAAAAAAAAGTGCATTTACAGTACTGAGTAGTTGTTATTAGAGAGAACGTGGTTTGGAGTAATACAACCTTAAAGTTAAAAACACAAACAGGCAGTTGAGCATTTTTTCGGGCCTAATCCATGATTATTATACAGACACTACCTAGTTTTCAGGTAATGATTGTGGCCTTCAATATCTTGCTTAGGGCAAAATAATGCTTAAGCCTTTTCCGGCCCTGATTTCTGATTAGTACACATTACATTACTACCTTGCTGTGTTTCCAGGAAATATCCCTGGCCCTTACTCTAATCTGGAAACCATTGCATTCTATTGGTTATTATTCTAATGCAACAATAAGTGTGTGTGTGTGTGTGTGTGTGTGTGTGTGTGTGTGTGTGTGTGTGTGTGTGTGTGTGTGTGTGTGTGTGCGCAGTATGTACACAAACATTGTACTGCTGTACATGATGGCCATACTCTCAGTTTCAATTGAGCAGATGTGTAGGATTACATGTTGTTAGTAAGTTAAGTTTGATATGTTATGGGCCTTTCATAAACCTGCTTTAATCTACTATAATAAACTTTGTATAAGGAGAATATGTGTTGCAATAGATGTGTTTGCTAGGAACAAACTGGGACAGTGGTAGTGTTCAAACTTTGATTTATGCATTCTCAAAAAAGCTTTGTTATGAAAAGGGTTTCTGTCCATTGAAGGTAGAGAGCTTTTAATTTAGAATTGATACAGAAAGTATTGAGTTTGTATTAACAACATAATGCAGTGACAAACTAGAATTCTCTGACCAAATGTCTGTCCTTCTGTTCATGAGTTATGACATGGCATTATGACCTGAAAAGTGTTTTTTGGAAGATTATGATGTCACAGTAAAGTTGACCTTTGACCTTTTGGAAATAAAAAGTAATCACAATACTTTCTCCTCTTAGACATTTGTGTGAGATTTTGTCCTAATTTGTGTATGAATTCTTGAGTTATGGCCAAAACATGTTTTATCAATCAATCAATCAATCAATCAATCAATCAATCAATTTTATTTATAAAGCCCAATATCACAAATCACAATTTGCCTCAAAGGGCTTGACAGCATACAACATCCCTCTGTCCTTTGGACCCTCACGGCAGATTATGAGGTCACAGTGACCTTGACCTTTGACCACCAACTTCTATTCAGTTCATTCTTCAGTCCAAGTGGATGTTAGTGCCAATTTTGAGGAAATTCCATCAAGAACTTATTGAGACCTTGCGTTCACAAGAATGAGATGGATGCAAGGTCACAGGGACCTTGATCTTTGACCACCAAAATCTAATGAGTCCATTATTGAGTCCAAGTGGACATTTGTGCCAAATTTCAAGAAAATCCTTCAAAGTCTTCTTGAGCTATCAGGTCATGGCCACTTTGACCTTTAACCTCTGACCACTAAATTCTAATCAGTTCATCCTTGAGTCCAAGTGGACATTTGTGCCAAATTTGAAGAAATTCCCTCAAGGCGTTCTTGAGATATTATGTTCATAAGAATAGGATGAACGGATATACATAATGCCTTCAGCCACAGCTGTCACCGGCATGAAAATCAACAGCGCATATGAAGCGGTTTAGAGAACAAGGAGGCTTCACATTAAATTACGATCAAAAGTACTTATCAAACAGTAGGACTTAAGTGGGAAATAAAAGCCTTTCTCTAACATAAACCTACTTCATGCAAAAGCCTGATCCCCTCTGAAGCTGGGATAAAGAAAGGCCCCACCAACTATTAAAGAATTTATGGTAAATTCACATTTTTTCAGAATACAGTCGTGCATCAACTGTATCACTTCATGCAGTTCATCCCTCTAACTCTCCCTTGAGAGATTGAAAACTTCTGCTCCAGAGGATGAAGGACTCACCTTCTACATATGTAGGGAAAGATGCAAGGCTTCTCCTGGACTAATAATAAAAAGAGAGGAGAATAATTATTTTAAACATTAACTCAACTTGATGAGCAAAATTGAAAATGAGACACAGTGCAGTGAATATGTAATGAATAGTAAAATGATCTAAAAAATTGAACACACCTCTTTACTGGAGGGAGAAGATTCAAAGCTGTCATCCTGCAGCAGATGTCTGCTGGATGACTCTGCTCCTGGAGGAGAGGGTGAGCCTGAGCCAGGAGACTGCAGGGAGGAAATAATAATACAAAAGAAAGTTAACGAGGACAGCGCTTCATGTCTCAAATAGAGACCTCATTGGGTGAAGCTGCGGAAAAACGCAAACTGGTTAATAAACTGGTACTCTCGCTCATTAAACTAAGGACAGCCATCGTCCCTTCAAACAGACATACACCAATCAGCCACAACACTGAAACCACTGACAGGTGAAGTGTATAACATTGATCATCTGGTCACAGTACAATGTTTTGCTGGAACACTGTTGCAGACCAAGTACACCCCCTCATGGCAACAGCACTCCCCGATGGTAGTGGCCCCCCAGGATGATGCACCATGCCACTCTGCAGAAACTGCTCAGAAATGGCTCGAGGAATATGACACAGAGATCAAGGCGTTGACCTGACCACCAAATGCCCCAGATCCCAATCCAATTGAGCATCTGTGGGATGTGCTGGTACCCCCGAAGTCCTATGTATGTCCATGCCTTGACAGGTCAGAGCCAAGTCCAATCCACAGTTGGACCTTTCTTGGATCGAACTTGGCTCTGACCTTTCGAGGCACAGACATAAGACCTCTGGGTGTCCTGTGGTGTCTGGCAAAGAGTGGTGGAAGTGGATCTTTTGAGTCCTGTAGGTTGTGAGGTGGGGTACAAGCACGTACCACGAATGCTCAATCAGATTGGGATCTAGGGAAACTGGAGGCCAGGCTGATGCCTTGATCTCTTTGTCACGTTCTTCGGGCCATTCCTGAACAGTTTTTGCGGTGTGGCATTGTCCTGCTGGGGGAAAACCACTGCCATCAGATTGCCATTGCCATGAGGAAGTGTAGCCACTCCAAAGTCTGTTCCAAGCCAACTAGGAGCAGAAACACCAGAACACTTATATCTTAGCAGATCACACAGACAACATCAACAGCTTTAGTTGCACAAAACAAAGCACACAAGCTGTGATGAGGTGCACTGATGCTGACACACTGACTGGACAAATGGCAGCTTAGAGGCAAAACATCACAACATATCACCTCATTGTGGGACAGAGGGCAGCACATTGTCATAACAAGGAAACATTTTGCAGGTTACAGCTTAAATCAACTCTTGCTTTTATATCTGTTATAGTGGGTAGCAACATGACTTATATTTTCTCACTAAACTCTACCCAACAGATAGTTTTGGTTTCATTAGTCCTGGTAAAAAGGATTTCAATTGTGGTGCTCACAACACTTAAACAACAACACTGACTGTACAACAAATATTTCCAAACCTGGACCTTGGCACTATCTTGGGTATACAGCACTAGAGGAAGCTGAGAAAAAAAAACTAGCCACTTGTGATTAAAAATAAAATACAAAAATACCACAATGCAATAATACAATTGTCACTTTATCCCTCTGGCTCTTTTCAGATCATGTGTTAGCACCTTCAGCCTAAAAGTACTGTGCATGTGGAGCATAAAGCTTTTATCTCACAAAAATGTTGGCGAACCAAGTTTCGAAGGACCTGACACAACAGGACCCGAGAGTGACCTCCAACACATTTTAAAGTGCTCCTCAAAATGTGGTGATACACCTTAAAGTAATTTGTAATGAATATCAAGACCAGTGCCTACAGATTGAAAATCCATCTCATTTTCGATCATGTTCTAGGCACATGAACACTCTGTGCCTCTCTGTTGCTGTTGTTTGCATGTGTGCAGCTATCACTTAATTAGTTCAGCAAATTCACACACTTCTTTATCTGTTTCATTCTTTAACACGAAAACAAGTGCCCAATTATTGTTGGTAATTAAAATATATTCAGAAGTAGCAAACTAAAAATACATTTACCTCAAAAAACCATGACAACTTTCTGTCCCTACATGACAATGCACCCGCAAGATTTAAATAATAATAGCAACAGGGTTGGTAATGGTGCTTTCGGCTCTGGTATTACTTGATATTGGAACTGAACCAGATTGTGTTGTATTGCCCATCTCTTACTGAATGCAAGACCCTCAAGGTTCAGCTCAGTCAGCAGTCGGCAGAGGCTACCATACAAGGTGCCACCTGTTACTCAGTTTTTAACACACACACCAATGGGACAGCCATCGGGAGCAACTTGGGGATCAGTATATTGCTCAAGGATACTTTGACATGCGCACTAAAGGAGCCAGGGATTGAACTGCTGATCTTCCGATTGGTGGACAACCCACTCTACCTCCTGAGCCACAGCCACCCATTTTGGCCAACCTACTGTTGCTGCTTCCTCTGCAAGCTGCTTTGCAACCCTCCTCCACCCCAGCTCCTCCTTTTCATTCTGTGTCTGACTTATCAGTGTCATTTCTGTTTGTTTTTGATGCTTGCTCTGTTCTGTTCCCAAGGGAGTCTTTGCAGCTGCTCTCTCTGCCTTTGGCTTTTCATGTAGGTGCATGGAAGGGCAGGGAGGTTTGCTCTCTCTGCCTTTGGCTTTCCACATAGGTGTATGGAAGGGTGGACAGGTGTGCTCTTTCCACCTTAGGCTTTCTGCATGGGCCCAAGGAAAGGCAGAGAACCCCCCCCAGAAAAAGAGCCATACCGCAAATATATCACTGCAAATGGAAATAAAGTTTTCTTTGACTAAAGTGGTCCTTACTGAACTGGGTAGGTTAAGCCATAACATGATCTTCTCCTAACCACAACTAAGTGGTTTCTATGTCTAAACATAACCACACATTTACCCCAGCGTTGTTGAAATGTAAAGAAACATAATGCTTCATAACCGC
This sequence comes from Cephalopholis sonnerati, assembly GCA_019142605.1. NCBI lineage: Eukaryota > Metazoa > Chordata > Actinopteri > Perciformes > Serranidae > Cephalopholis > Cephalopholis sonnerati. Next base: position 5,872,079 of record JAGQAX010000007.1, on the reverse strand, counting down.
TACATGAAACGTATAGTTAAAGTTAAATTAATTTGTTAGAAATTGACAATTTGAATATTGTCTCTATTTCCCCCATAATTGGTGCAACAAAAATCAGCGCAACAATATGTTGGCAACATTTTGGTACAGTGATCCTAACCAAGCATTCCATAGCTATTGCTGTATAAAGCTATTCATAAAATCATTAGGGGGTGGACTAAAAAATGTCATAATTACAGTATTATCTTAAGATATCAAGACACTGTTTGCTGGTGACATGGACTTAAACGTCAATATTCACTTGCAGTAATCAAAATCAAATTAAATCGGGCTTTAACTGTCATCTCACCAACAACAACACCAACAGTAATGCAGGTAAAACAAAACAGTGTTTGAGTAAATGTAACTAAGTACATTTTTTCAAGTACTGTATTTAACACTGTATTTACTTTATATACCGATTTGCGGACCTCAGAATTGCATCTCTGTTTTTTGCAGATGATATGGTTCTATTAACTTCATTGCATTGTGACCTCCAGCATGCACTGGGGCAGTTTGCAGCTGAGTGTGAAGCATTTGGGATGAGAGTCAGGGTCTGAGGGCACGGTTCTCTGCCTGAAAATGGTGGATTGCCCCCTCCGTGCTGGGAGTGAGTTACTGCCTCAAGCGATGGAGTTCAAGTATCTCAGGGTCTTGTTCATGAGCAAGAGTAGAATGGAGCATGAGATGTATAGGCGGTTTGGTGCAGTGTCTGCAGTGACGCAGGCATTGCGCTGAACTGTCATGGTGAAGAGGGAGCTGAGCTAGAAAGCAAAGCTTTTAATTTACAGGTCCATCTACGTCCCAACCCTCACCTATGGTCATGAGCTTTAGGCAGTGTCCGAAAGAATGAGATTAGAGATAGGGTGAGGAGCTCAGACAACCGGATACTTTTCAGATTAGGATTGTAAAATATATGATAAAAGATAAAATATGTTGCATTATTATAGAGCAACCAACCCAGCAGTGTATAAAGTACTAAATTGTGCTGATGTGTATTTTGCAGGACTTTTTCTTTTTTACAGTGTGGTATCATTTTACTGAAGTAAAGGATCTGAGAACTTCATCTACCACTGTCATTATCTCAGGATGACAGGCTTCTGTGCTTAGTAAATTACTAATAAAGTCATTTTTTCCAGCTGTGTGTGAGAGAGAGAGCCATCTCAGGAGAAAAGAGACCAAAAAGGATGAGAGTCAATTGAAAGTACAGTAGGTAGAATATTATGATCTGGATCACCATTTCCTACACCAAGATACTGAGATAATTGATCCTGATCACAAATTGTTGTCTGTAAAAATCTGACAATTGATTCTTAATTTCCAAAAGAAAACGTTATTAGCGAACATCAGCACTTTCAGTTTTTCTATGAATCCACAAGGGGGCTTTAAAATGAGAAATCTGATCTTATAAACACATCATTTTGTGTAATTTCATACCCCTCCACACACCATAACACTTATGAGACAATTGATTCCACCACTGCCACAAATATAACTGCACTTCATCACTTCTAATCTAAAATTTCACACTATCACTTCAATACACTGGTAGAAAAATTATCATAAACTCTTCAAAGTTTCCACACCTCATCTCCATCATGTTGGTCAGTCTGCTGCTTCTGCTTGGCTTGTTCCTCCTCAAGCTTTTCTACTTGATACATCCAAAAGTTTTCCATGGCTTTCAGAAAAGACACAAACCCAGCTGAACCTCAACGAGTGCCCCAAATGAACTAGCATTGAGAGTGGCTGTGTGTGTGCGGTTAAATGTAACACCAGCGTCTACAGACTGGGACTCAGCTGCTCAGGTGACACTCAGGTATCAGGATTCATCATGGAACCAAAAGGCTGGCTCTCTGTCTGTCTGTCTGTCTGACAACACAGATTTGCTTTGTTGACTGTGGGATGTTGTGCCATCTTAATTCATCAAATTAATTTACACTGTATGTTGAGGTGGTATTCATCTAAAGTTAAGAGCAGAAGTGGTAGACTGCAGGTATGAAGTAAACAGGAAAACAGACCATGTTGTCCTGTTACTGGATCCACACTGAATTATTTAACTTGTCTTGCTCTTTACCTTTCTCTCTCTCTCTCTCTCTCTCACCCTTACTGAATAAATCATTGGGAGGAGGGAGGGTGGGGATGGGAGTGAACAGAAATACCACATGAAAAGGATTTTTATTCAGGCTGAGAACAATGTTTGGAGTAATTACCACAACCAATAAGGAAGCCAAATAACATGAAGGGTAGCATACTATCCAAAGACAGGGCAGTTCCACACAGTGTGATAAAAGGTTTCTGAGGGGGGCATCTCAGGCCCTGTGTCAACCAAAGCATTTTTTATTCCAGCTGAAAACACCACGAACTCCTCAGGAAATGCTGTGAGCATCTAAGAGTGCTTTGGAGGCTTGGCATTTTTTCAGCTGAGATGGTCATGTCTGGTTACTATGATACGGAAGGTCCACAGACGTAAACATATCGGCACAAGGTAGAGTACATGCTTTGGATGAGGGGAAGGTTGAAGCATACAGAGAGAGAGAGAGGACAGACAGCCCACATGACAGACTTGGAAGTTGTAATTACACCTTTGGCGATTATGTCGAATTGGCTTTAAAGCCCAACGCTGTTGAGAGTTTACATCTATGCTGTCTGTTAAAATTACCTCATTTGGTTAATATTTTAAAACAGAAGCTCACAAAAACACTCTGTTCTTTCTCTGTGAGAAGGGTGTAAAGTGAGACACACTCAGACACACACAAACACACACACCTCAGCCTAATTCTCTCTGGCAGCTGGGTGTTTCCCAATATTTTGGGGTTAATTTCTCATACATATATCATGTCCGAATGAGGGTCACGTGCTGTTGCTTTGACAGTCTAACTTGATCATTTAAGTGATATTAAATACGGGACAGTCATCAACACAAAGATTAGGGTCGATCTGATGTTGACCCCCACCCCCCTTTCTCTGCATCTCAGAGAGAATAAGTACAATATGCCACCCTGAGCATAACAAACACTTATTACATCCCTCTTCATCCCCTATTGTCTCTCCTCTATTGCCATTTTTTTTCACTCTGCAAGCTACATAATAAAAAAAAAAAATTCAATAAAGTTGAACAAATAGTGAAACTCACATTTGGCTACAGCAGGACCTGTCATAATCAATGCAATATTTTGTTTCTCTACAAATATAATTTATTATATTTCACAGGAAGTGCAACAAGAAAAAAAAGTTACAGCAACAAACAGCTTCCCAAATTTCCTTTGCAAGAAAATCGAGTGAATAGTTTGGTTCATTCTTTTGATGACAGATTTTAAGTAATTTTATGGATTGTTTACTTGTTTTTGCATGAATGCATAATTAGTACATGCTAGTTTGCCTTATTTACTCATCAAAACAAAGACTAAGCGTGAGAAGTAACACTAGAGCAGCAGAAACGTAGTTTGACAGTTTATTTTAGCAGCTGCACAAAACAGATGTATTAAAAAAAATCTTAAATCATCAGAACAGAGTGACGTGTGCATCAATTCATGTTGTTCCATCATTCATAGCCCTAACAAGAAGAACGAAACACAATACAGTCAGTCTGCAAGTGTGTAACAGAAGACCTGGGGTCATTTTATAATGTATATCTATTAGGGGTGGGAATCACCAGAGGATCCACAATATGATAATATCACAGTACTTAAGTCGTGATACATTATTGCAATTTTAAATAGGTTGCAATATGCTGAGTAATGTGATAAAATAAATTGTGATATATTGCAATTTATTACCTTTTTCAACTGTAGATGATGTCCCCAAAGGAAATATCACGCTCTATTTTATCTAATTAAAGTTTAGATAGAAGTTTTCCATCTGTTCAGCCATTTTTTGCAGCAGCAAAATGTATATAGTGGACTGAAAAAGCAGTTGATTATATTATTCTGGTAGGCTACCTAAAGTTTAATTTGTATTAAAAATTCGATAGTTGGCACTGTGTGACGATATGATAGAAGTGGGTGATATGGCCCTAACATAATCTCACAATATGTCAGGGTATTTTTGCAATAACGATATGACAAATTAGTAAAACAAATATTTTAATATTAATGTAAGAACATAGAACTGCAACAAAATAAGTGATGATTGAGTTGGATTTTTTTCACCTGGACCGTTATGCTCTGTCATCTCTCCTCCAATCATCATGCTGTAACCTGTGACAGGCTGTTGTGCCACAACTACTGCACATTCACATATATGTAGTTTTTTGTCATGCCGCTAGTGTCATGTAAAGATTTATGACAAAATCACTTGATGACCCTGAATCCTATGTACGCATGGCGAGAGACGAGAGGGAGAGATGCTGTGCTGCTGGCAGGGGAGCACCTGAATGAGTGCCCTTTGAGTGGTAGGTCGCTAAAAGATTCTAAGAAGTCCGAGGCTGTTCATAAAACATTCAGGACGCCACAGTTTATTCCACATTTATTAAACAACTGCAGAGTTGGTAATAATTTCCCTTTTAGCCATGCTTGTTGTTTCCGTGCATAACAGTATGATGCCAATATGTCAACAAGTCGAAATATTGCAAGCATCACGATATGAATTTTTCATATCATATTAAAAATCATACCAGTATTATGAATGATATGATATTGCCACACAAAAATATTGCGATACTATGCTGTATCAGTTTTTTCCCCCACATGCGGAATCAATCCTATGTGGTCTAACTAGCTTACTGTATAACAAATACAAGGTAACGACAGAATGTGGCTTTGGAGCTTGCTTGCTGAACATACAGAAATGAGATGTTGTGCCCTGGTCTATTGTTGAAGGACAGGTTTAGATTTTTTCCATCTTAATTCAATACTCAGTTGCAATTATGGACCTTGGTCACTGTGATCATGACTCGGCTGCAAAGCACTTTGCTTCTAGTGCAGCTCCAATGTAAAAAAATGGGAGACAAAATCTCATAAGTTCAGCCAAAGCTATGACTCCTCGACAGTCTGAGTTGGCCAAATAAGGCAGATGTCTTCCACAGTTACTCTTCTTATTACAAAATTCCCTGTGTGGGCCTTTTTCACAGCAAACATTTTGACTTGTATTGGGAAAACCACAGGTGTTACTAATAACAATAACTATATCTGCCTTCTGTTAAAGTTTTCCGGTTGCAATGCCACCATTAAACTCTGATCTGCCTATCGCACACATTTCAAATATCAGCAAACAGACTGGGTTTACACAATCATCATTTCAGCTCTTATACAGTAGCTCATATTTGCAGAATAGTCATACAGAAGACCACATACACCACACAGCCAGGATTAAGACAAAGAGGTAGATCAGTGACACACATACATGCACATACACACACACATAGGAGACGTTTTTGTTTTGGCAAACAATGCCTACCAAAAAAATAAAAAATAAAAATGTTATTCAACTAGCCTCTCAGGGCATCTGTAAGTCCATTAAATAATGTTCATTAGTCAGGGTTCACATTTACAAGGGAAAGTCTTTACAATTGAGAAATCTTTGCTATTTTACACACCACTGTAAAACAATACAATAATATTTAAATGTCAACTTCAGCAGAACAGAAGCTCATTACTTTCACCGAAGAAAAACAAACAAAATAGAATCTTTATCTCTTAATTATGACTTATTATCTGATCATTACAAGAAAAGGTCTCATAGTTATGAGTTAACAGATGTTACACTGTATTCTGTGACCCATCAGAGTCTGTGACCTTCAGCTATGTTCCCACTGCAAATGTTTTATCATACTTTCACTGCATGCTTTATTTTGATAGCTATCACTGGATGGTATCATAGGATTTAAATTTTGATGGCTTTGATGCATTTCAGATGCATGGCATGGCTTACTGGTTTAGCTCCTGCTGATCCAACAGAGCAACCTTAAACAGGTCTGAGTGCTTTCTGCCTGAACAACATGAACTATAGATATCTGCACAATGCTGACTTATTGTTCTGCTTATTGTGACTTTTGGTGTTAAATACATAAACTCTCAGACAACAATGACGTGCAGGATCCTGATGCTTTATTTCAAGTTTGTTAACCCCACGTTTACTACACTATTATGCCATCAAGATGTCTGTTTGATCATTCACTCAAGGCACAGAATACCTTACTAATAATAATAATGATAATACCATCCACATTACTCAGTTGCATTTATATCTTTCACTGTCTCAAACCAAGGAGAAAATATAATTTAGGTTGTTGGGCTCACGCTGAAAATGTCACTGTGTCGACATTACTCTGGTTGATCCACAGAGCAGAGTATCAATATCAGTTTTCATTTCTAATGGGGATTCCAATAAACAGAAACAACAGAAACTATTTCTTTGGTAACCTGTAGTTCCAATGACAATAGTTCACAATGAGGTCTGTGGATTATCCAGATAAGAGGGACACTGTTCTTGGAACAAGACATTTCCACTGAATTTGGGGACCATTATATATGAAATTCCATTCAAATCCAGACAAAGGTGGAAATCTTGAATACGTATCTCTCCATACCAACAGCCAACATGCTGATAATATCAGTATGTCATCTGTATCGGCCAATATCAGCTTTAAAATGAACTATCAGAATTGGCCAACACGCTTTTTCTTATTTTGCAGAATTAATAAATATTTCATACATTGAAAAGCATTCCATTTCATGTCTCCATCTGCTGGTGGGCCTTCATGATAACAGTATGCGTGCATAATATTATGTTAATTCCACTACAGAAGAGGTTTGATAATAACTAAAATAAGGTGGGGGGAAAAATGTATATATCAATAACGGTATCGGTTATCACCCAAATTAGTTGTTATGTATCAGCATATCAGATACCAGCAAAAAAACCCAATATCGTGCATCCCTACACTAAGGGAATGTGCAAGAATACATTTTAGCAGCTTATAGGAAGGCTCTTATTTTATGAGCTTTTTTATTGACAGCATCTAACTATTGGAGGCAAAATGCATGACCTCCTGTCCTCAAACAGTACGAATCTGCCCCCAAACACAGGGAAGTTAAACACAGCTTTAAGACCTAATATATATGTTAGCTGTGTGACTTTTTCCACGATAATAACTTATTTTAAGAATTTCAGTAAGGCTTTAGAGTGCATCATAGCACTGAGACAGTACTAGTAAAAATTACAAATGATCTTCTGATTGCTTCAGACAAAGGACTCGTCTCTATACAGTACTTGTTTTATTAGATCTTAGTGCCGCGTTTGCCACAATTGACCATTTAATTCTGCTACAGAGACTGGAGCATTTAATTGGCCTTAAAGGTTCTGCGCTAAGCTGGTTTAAATCTTATTTATGTGATCAATTTCAGTTCGTTTGTGCACATGATTAATCATCTTTGCTTACTAAAGTTTGTTTTGGAGTTCCACAAGGTTCTGTGCTTGGACCAATTCTGTTCACTTTTTATATGCTTCCCTTAGGTAACATCATTAGAAATCACTCTGCAAACTTTCATTGTTATGCAGATGATACACAATTATATCTGACAATTGATATTGACTATATCTATCAATAACGCCAAAAGAAACCAATCAATTAAAAAAATAAATAAAAAAAACTAAAAACCTGGATGAGCTCCAATTTCCTTGTTAAATTCAGACAAAACCAAAGTTATTGTTCTTGACCCCAAACACCTCAGAAACTCTTTATCTGATGATATAGTTTCTCTGGATGGCATTGCTCTGGCCTCTAGCACTACCATAAGAAACCTTGGAGTAATATTTGATCAAGATGTCTTTTAACTCCCATGTAAAACAAACTTCACGGACTGCGTTATTTCATCTGTGTAATATTGCAAAAAATTAGGCCTATCCTGTCCCAAAAAGATGCAGAAAATTGGTCAACGCTTCTGTTACCTCTAGGCTGGATTACTGCAATTCCCCATTATCAGGTAGCTCTAATAAGTCTCCAAAAACTCTCCAGCTGATCCAGAGTGCGGTAGCACGTGTACTAATGGGAATTAAGAAACGAGATCACATTTCTCCTGTTTTAGCTTCTGTGCACTGGTTCCCTGTAAAATCCAGAACTGAATTTAAAATCCTACTAAAATCCTACAACTTACAAAGCTCTAAATGATCAGGCTCCATCATATCTTAGAGAGCTCAGAGTGCCCTATCATCCCACCAGAACACTGCGCTCTGAGAATGCAGGGTTACTTGTGGTTCTTAAAGTCTCCAAAAGTAGAACAGGAGCCAGAGCCTTCAGCTATCAGGTTCCTCTTCTGTGGAACCATCTTCCTATTTCAGTTCGGGAGGCAGACACCATCTCCACATTCAAGACTAGCCTTAAGACTTTCCTTTTTGATAAAGCTTATAGTTAGGGCTGGCTCAGGCTTGTCTTGGACCAGCCTCTAGTTAGGCTGACATAGGCCTAGTCTGCCGGGGGACCTCCTATGATACACCGAGCCCCTTCTCTCCTTCTCTCTCTCTCTCCTTAGTTTCCGAAAAGTTGGCTCTGCTTCACTTGCTAACATTCATGTCCTATTTCTGCATATCACTAACTCGGCTTTACTGCATGTCACTAACTCGGCTTCTTCTCCAGAGCCTTTGCGCTCCACTGTCTCGCAGGTTAACTTGTATAGCAGCTACGTCTGGATGGTGTGTCGTGGTTGTGCTGCTGCTGTGGTCCTGCCTGATGCCTCCTACTGCTGCTGTTATTTTTAGTCGTACTTCTACTGTTATTATACACATGATTATTGTCAAATACATATACTGTCATATATTAATATATACTTACAACATATTGTACCACAATTACTGTTATTATTATTATTATATTATTACTTAAATTAATGTTACTGTAGCCATTATCATTACTGTCTGCCCTGTATCTCTCTCTGTCTAAACTTCTCTCTGTCTCTGTCTCTCTTTATGTATCATTTTGTCATATGGATTACTGTTAATTTATTATGTTGATCTGTTCTGTACAACATCTATTGCACATCTGTCCGTCTGGGAAGAGGGCTCCCTCCTCAGTTGCTCTTCCTGAGGTTTCTACCATTTTTTCTCCCGTTAAAGGGTTTTTACTTGGGGAGTTTTTCCTTATCAGCTGTGAGTGTGCAAAGGACAAAGGGACGTCATATGCTGTAAAGACCTCTGAGGCAAATTGTGATTTGTGATATTGGGCTTTATAAATAAAATTGAATTGAATTGATTTGAATCGAAAGCCTAAGGCAGAGAGAGTACACTTTTCTGCCCTTCCATGCACAAATGAGGAAAACCTAAGGCAGAGAGAGCAAACGCCCTGCCCTTCCATACACTTACATGTAAAGCCTAAGGCAGGGAGAGCAGCAGCAAAGACCCCTGCGGGAACAGAGCAAAGCAAGCATCAATGACCAACAGAAATGACATTGACAGGTCTGTCACAACATGAAAAGGAGGAGCTGGGGTGGAGGCGGGTGGCAAAGTGGCTTGCAGAGGAAGCAGCAACAGTAGGCAGGCCAAAGCAATTTAAGCAGGGCACCCTGAATGAGATTTGCCAATTGGTTGCAGAGACAGGAATCATGTGACCTATCAGCTGACTCCCTTCCATCAATCAGCTGATCCATCAATTGATGGCTGCTTGAGATCAGCTGATGAAGCTGGGATGTGAGCTGAGCTTGACATCATGTCCTGCTTGAAATAAATCTATGCGCTTAATATATTTAAAAAGGCTTTAATAGACAGTACTTAAAATGGTTAATTGATAATGCATCGATCAAATGTATTAAATAACTATGAAACTGATACCCTTTCATCCTCATCAATTATTAATTCAAAAATTCAACTATGAAAACGGAGTGTACCTGTTTTTATTTTACAGAAATTGGGCACATGTTCATTTGTAGCCAACTAAATACTTCTGATCTACCTTCAAACAGGTGTTATGATGTCATATCTAACCTTGCTGAAAAATGTTGCAGTCCGTGCCTTCAGGAGAGAGCGCATCAGAGACCGACATGTTGGAACATGTAGCTGTTTCTGACTGCAGTAACATTTACAGATGCTCACTGAGGGTCAGACCCTGGTGTGTCAGGGCTTTAATGTGTGTGCGGGAATGACTTCGCAGCTTTCTTCATAATACACCTCTGGGCAAATGTATTTCTATGTATAGAGAAATGGAAATGTGGCAGTGATTGCAAATAGCATGCGTGTGCCTGACAAATTAGAATGATTCTGATTCACTGACATAAACATGGTGGTAAGAACAAAAATCGGCTGGTGCGCATGTCATGAATCTGATAGTGAGTGTGTATGGGTGCTCATTTAAAGAAGTAAGAATGTTTCTAAACTCAAATTAGTAAAGGAGGCCCAATGTGTACTGCTGTGTAGAGCCCAGGATCAACATCATTATGCATAGACCTGTAAAATGGAAGAAATTAGACTGAAAGCCATAAAAGGCACTTTAGGTTGATGATAAAAAAACTTGGCTAAAGCACTTCCTGCATAAACACTGACACTGTCAGCCTGCGAGATGTTTCCTTGTTAACAACCTTGTTAACCTTGTTACATCATGCTACCCTCTGCCCCACACCGAGGTGATACGTTGTTATGTTTTGCCTCTAAGCTGCCATTTGTCCAGTCGGTGTGTGTGTGTCAGCTCACCTCATCACAGCTTGTGTGTGTGTTTTTGCTGTCTGACATATTCAGACTGAATTGTGTAACTGATGCTGTTGATGAAATAAAGTGTTCTGGTCTTTTGTTCTTGCTCTTTCTGCCCTCTGTTGGCTTAAAATAGTAAATACACACTAAGGTGTCTTCCAACTGTGGTACTACTAGAGTTGAGGGAGAAAAAATGTGACCTTTGAAATAATCAAGGTAAATTAACACATTAATTCGCAAACAGTTGACTAACAGAACAATCATGCTATCCAATACAACTTGATCAATAATAGCCGGAGCTGTTCTACTTACATCAGCCCCCAGTGATGGCTGTAGGTCACACTCGACAGTGGGGCTCAGGTCCTGTCTCATTACCCAGATGGGCTCCTTGGGCTCATCAGGTGTGTATGGAGATCTCACTGTTCTGGTCTTCACCTCCTCTATGGCCTCCTTAATGTCCTTAATGGCAAGGGATATGGCGTCCCTCTTCTCCTGACTGTTCCTCACTGCTACAAGCTCCTCTGAAGGACTCACAGCCTGTTTCCTGGCTGGCTTCCCTGGATTGGCAGCTTTGTGGTTTTTCTCAGAGTCCATTTGGGACTCAGGCTGGGGTATTTCTTCTCCCTGCTGGAGCTCATTTTCTTCATCAATAGTGTCTTCCGCAGCACGATGAAGACTCTGAGAACTTAAGCTTTCTTTGACCTCGGCCACAATGCTGTCAATGTCCTCCTCCTGGTCGCAGCTGTCGGCACGTGGGTATGGGGCAAACTCTGCCTCCTTCTCTGGGCTGTCTGACTCACCATCTGAACGTTCATCGTAGTGGCGCAGACGGGAACCCACCGCCTCCTGCTGATGGTAGTCTCCACCACCTGCCCTGCCCTCCAACAGCTGAAAGCCGGCCCTCCTCTGCTGAAGAGACTCTCTGTCCTCAGCCCCATCTGCAGCAGATGAAACTGCTGCAGGGGCATCGCAGATTTCCTCGTAAACATGCTCTGAGAGTGAGTAAATGTCATATGGCTCAGAGTAAGCTTCATCTGCAAGGACAGCATCTATACTATCCAAGCTCTGACCGGTCGAGACGTTGGCCCTTCCTCCAGGGTGGCTGAGGGGCTGGGTGTAGACATAGTTTGAGTAGCCAGCATTCAGCATCTCCTCTGCCTCATCTTGTCTCTGGGGATTCTGGATATCAGGCAGGGGTTCACGTGGCAGTGGTGGGGGCTGAGGAGGATAGGTAGGCTGTGAATGGAGATGTTGTTGTTCAGCCTCCGCACTCTCAGTGTACCCCTCCGCTTCCGGCCGTAGCTGGACTCCATAGTTTCCCGCCTCGTCCTCTGCTTCTGGCTGTCCCTCAGGCTCCAGAGACATCATCACCAGACCATCATCCCCCTCAGCCCGGTCGGTGTGAGTGTGGAAGCCACTCTCAGTGCTCGCTGAACGGGCAAGCACAGAATCGTCCCTCTCTCTTTCATCTTCGTGGGTCATCTCTGCGTGTTGCTGCTTCTCCTGTTGTTGTGCTAAGTGTTGTGCTCTCTCTGCCTCTCTCTGCTGCCTCTGTCTGTGCCTCTGCTGCTGGGCTCTGATGCGGGCCTCGCTGTCCCCCTTGTCGGCGGTAACGTGTGACTGCGGGTCGGGGAATGGGCTGGGGCTGCTGGGGCTGCTGGGGCTGTGGAGACTGAGCTCCATGCTGCAGCTCCATGTCTTGCTCCTCCTGTGGCCGGCGCTGCTGTGGCACCCTGGCTCTGCTCCCAGAACTTCCTCCGGCAGGGGCTTCACAGCGTCTGTAGCGCTTTTCCTGGTTGCTGTGATTACGGGAACGGCTGTTGTGGTTGTTGTGGCGATGTCGAGGAGGGGCATCAGTCTCCTCCATAACCTCCTGGCCAAGCTCTGTCTCCTGGGGGTTCATGGCTGTCTGGTTCTGGTTGGTTGAACTGCGTCAGAGAAAGGTTTTAGCAGCCCGTCATCAGCAGGCGCCTCTGTGAGGTTCAGGACAAAGGCTGCTGGGAAGAGTCTGAAAGTGGTAGACAGAAAGGGACAAATATGTGTGAAATGTAATGTTTCTGGTCACACCAGATTCTGACAGAAATTGGTACGTTCTTGAGAATTGGGTGGTGCTGGAAGTTTGGTGACACAGTGACTACTACTAATTACTCACACTCTAGCCTGCCATGCTAGTCCTATTAAAGTTTATTCAAGAAAAATATTTAATCCATTGACTTTTGACTCATACCTGTCCACAGACCCATGCCTCTTTTGTGGAGCAGTTTGTACTCTGATTAAAGAAAAGTTGATGCTGCAACACAGGTCATTGGTTATGATAGCTAACTGTGTTCGTCGGACTTTCGGTGGATGCTTCAAGATGGCAGCACAAATTGTAAAATGCTCCTATATAACAGTGCATTCCATTTGCACTGGGAAGTGCACGTTCCCAGACAGAAATTTCGACTGGAACATGCCCTTAAGTTGTATTTTTGACTTGAAAGATCCGAGGAACCTCACCAACCCTGACCCAAAAATCCAAGATGGCTACCCCAGGCATCAACAGTAGTGAAAGCTGTACTAATACACTTGTTATTAGCACTTCTGTCTTATTTGTGTCTCATTAAATAAGTCATACACACAATGCTGACCAACTTCTATCTGGGAACATATTACTGTGATGTTTGTATGTGCAAAATGCAGCATAATGCGTTACTATGAACCGGTATCGCTAACAATGGCTAACATGGCCAGAACTGGTACTGGTGGCAACATCTTGGATTTCCAACAACTGCCCAGCTCTGACTTCTGACTGACAAAGTAAATGGAATGCAGCTCAAAACCAGCGTGGAGAGGATAGCACCTGATAGCAAGGAGGGGGACTTGACCACCGCTAATTTCCACAGATGTGATACCAAAGACAAAATATTTAAAGAAGCCTAAGCAAAGAGATCCCTTATGAGGTTAAAGTGGTCAGGCTTGCATATGACTTCCCAACTCAACAGAGGCATCAGAGGACACTGAAAGGAGAGACTTCTCCACAGACCCGCAATAGACGACAGACATGAAGTGGGAACAGATTGTTATCAACTGTTACCAGACAGATGGGCATGGATACACATATCTCTTTTTTTAGTTTGTCCCTGTTTAAAATAAAAAAGCAACATATGGTAAAACTAGAGATGTATGTATCCTGGGGCAACAGAGAAAATGTAGTGGATGTAGTAAAAGACAGACATTTTTTAATAATATATTCCACTAGGCCTCACACAACCTTTTTGCCAGATTAAATGGTGGCATTGCACATTTCAGCAAACTACAGATCTGTTACATTTGCACAACACTGTAGTTAACGTGTGGTTTGATTTAGGCAAAAAAACCACACTTGGTTGTGGTTAGGAAAAGATCATATTTTGGCTTAAAACACCTGGTTTGGGGGCACAATCCCAGCATGAAATTCAGTAAAGTCTTGGTAAAAAACAACTGCTTTCTGTGCCATTATCGCCACTTGAACAACAGATTGCAACAAAACACCTGTTTGGTGCTTAAAAAGCCGCTGGAAACACAGTCATGACTCGCTAAATCATAACTGCTTTTGTTTTTTGTTGGTTTACAACAGTGTTCTGCAGTTTGGCTGGGGCCTATGTGACGCACCATTCACTATCCCCTCCTCCTCCCAATAAAGAAAGTCAACTCAAACACTATGTCATTTAAAAAAAAAAAGACATAATAAATGTATAAAATGTGCAAATGTGATGTATTTGTGGTTTGCAAAATCACCCAAAATTTTCCTCTGAAGGCTGGGTTGTCTCACAGGTGGTGTAGGGGTCAAGTTCCCATCCAGCACCACAGAGATCTGTATTAGATTCCTGGATGTGGTACCTTTGCTTTGACTAGTTCTGTTCCCTCTGAAGTACAGAGTCTGTCAAACTGAATTAAAATAGGGAGAATAATTGGCAAAAAACTGCAACACATCTGACTGCAGCCATGCCATCAGAGTCATGTCAAGTTTCAACATGAAAACTTAATCTGTAGAAACATAATATCTGCATATGCCTCCCTTCCCATCAGTCTAATGACTGCTCATCACTCAGCAGCGTATAGCTGACAGCAGACTTAGTCATTACTGTCAAAGATGGCACCAACACATCTACTGTAGCACAGTGTCACATCAGCCATGGTTCATTAAACTCTGCTCATCATTTTGAAGACACCGGAACTGATTCTGCTTTCAGGACAATAATGGCCTAAAACAAAAGATTTTCTTTGCTTTGTCTCATTGTTCTCTAACAACAAAGTCTGCTCATTTTGACCCCCCTGAATTACTTTGTTTATTATTCTCCCCAGAGATGGATCATCAAAAAAGAAAGAGGCAGAAAGAAAACACTTAAGATATAAAGTGTAAGAAGGCAAACAGGAAAAATGTTTTCACAGATTTTTGCCCCCAGAAGAGCGATGGTAACAGAAATGAGGACACACTCATGCAGAACAATTATAATGAGAGCATGTCTATTGTTGCTGTGGCTGGGTAGAATACATATGAGCCAAGCAGAGACAGTAGTAAATTGAACCAGACTAACAGTCTGAAATGACCAATTCATAGTTTCGTTTCTGGTTCCACGTGTCCACGAGGGTCAGAGGGAACCCTTACAAACATCTGCTTGCAGCCCTTTTGTTGTGACTGCCTGGAATGTAAATGCATAACAAGCAAACACCTCCTGTTAGAGGTGTTCTGGGCATGTCCCACTTGTAGGAGGCCCTGGGGCAGACCCAGAACACGCTGGAGGGATTATATACCTCATCTGGCCTGGGAACACCTTGAGGTCCCCCAGGAGGACCTGGAAAGTGTCGCTGGGGAGAGGGACATCTGGGGTGCTTTGCTTGGCCTGCTGCCCCTGCGACCAAGCCTCGGATAAGTGGATGAAAATGAATGGATGGATGTTTTAAGCCTGTTTGTTGCTAAATAAATTAGCATTAGCATTATCAGTTAACCATAGCTGTAAATGCACTGTGCTAACCAAGGTAGCCGCTAGCGTTAAGGTTATCTCTACCCTCTCATACAAATATGGTTACTTATGGCTGCAAAAACCCAAGATGACAACGGCAAAGATACCAAACTCAAGGCTTCAAAGCAGGAGTCCACAAACTAACGGCTGACGTCATGTTTTGCTTAGTCCATTATTTTGTACGGTCTATAGATTTCCAGCACAACTTTAACTTCTTTAAAGTGCATGGAGAAGGTAAAAAGCCCAGAAACACTTGCAATATACAGAAAACTTTATTGTCAGATGAACGCATTTCAGCTTCATCAGGGTCATCATAAACACAAGAAAACTCCACGTGACAACTTTAATGCATCTGTGTATGTGTTGGTTTCAGAGACCATATTTCACCCTTTGGTCCCGAAGGCTCATACATGTCTCACAAATTCAAAGATGTACCAGAGAAATCAAGCTGTACCTTAAAGCACTGTTTATTTTTTTAACGTTAAATTATCAGAAAATGAAATTTTGTTTACCCACTCACCTTATGTAATCAGGTGTCCGCTGACAGCAGTAGTTTTGGATTGTGTGATGTTTTTTTTTTTCCTGAAGTACACACTGGAACAGAGAGAACAAATCAAATTACAGCCTCTGTATAGTTTAGACAATTATCTATTAAGCTGAACATTTTGGTCCATATAAATCCTCAGAGAGTCTCACTAACTAATTTGAGCTCAAAATTAAATTTTAGATTATAGCTAAGAAGAGAGACCTATAAAGAAGATGGGAATCTTGTCTATCACCCCAGAGTCTTAACTCCAGTGATGCAGAATAACAAGGCAGGGAGACCAGTTTCTTCTGTCCTCGTTGAATACAAATATCAAGGATGTTCAACACACACACACCAGAGCACTAACTCGCACAGCATACACTCACGCATACAGTACAACTCAGTTTGTCAAGGGGATGTTGACTCAACAGAGAGCTGTAACCCAGATTTTCTCTGCACGGAGAACATCAGATAGATTGTCGGCTTGTGAATCAAGAGTCTTCTCTATTTCCCTTCAACATATGCATTACAAAAATTAACAAGTTCATCATTTCCAGTGTTACTGATGACCACTTATTTATGGTCAACACACTCACATGGTAAGCTATGCTTGTATCACATTTAAAGCATGTGCTTTAAATAACAGCTACAAAGGACACAAAATGATAATTAACTGACACAAAACAACAATCATGCACGTGCACACACACACAAATTAAAACAATCACAAATATGTAAATATGTAACTATATATACATAAATAACCACTCATTACAACCAAGGTATGCAGAAGATCATCTCTGAACGAACAACACGTCGGACCTTGGAGCAGATGGGCTACAGCAGCAGAAGACCACACCAGGTGCCACTCCTGTAGCTAAGAACAGGAAATTGAGGCTACAATTCACTTGGGCTCACCAAGACTGGACAATAGAAGAAACAGAATAGAAAAACATTGCCTGGTCTGATGAGTCTTGATTTCTGCTGCGACATTCAGATGGTAGGATCAGAATTTGGTGTAAACACCATGAAAGCATGGATCGATCCTGCCTTGTATCAACAGTTCAGGTTGCTTGTGGTGTAATGGTGTCGGGGATATTTTCTTGGCACACTTTGGAACCCTCAGTACCAACTGAGCATGGTTTAAACACCACAGTCTATTGTTGCTGAGTTTGTCCATTCTTTATGACCACAGTGTACCGATCTTCTGATGGCTACTTCCAGCAGGATAACACGCCATGTCACAAAGCTCAAATTTCAAACTGGTTTCTTGGTTTCTTGAACTGGTTTGTACTCCAATGGCCTCCACAGTCACCAGATCTCAATCCAGTAGAGCACCTTTGGGTTGTGGTGGAATGGGAGATTTGCATCATGGATGTGCAGCCAACAAATCTGCAGCAACTGTGTGATCCTATCATGTCAATATGGACCAAAATCTCTGAGGAATGTTTCTGGTACCTTGTTGAATCTATACCATGAAGGATTGAGGCAGTTCTGGGGGGCTCCATCCCCAGAACTGCCTTACTTTTTGGTGACCCAAGGTGTACCTAATAAAGTACAGTAAACAGTAAATTTGTTTTATTCACCCTATTATTCTATATTATAACTATACTATAACTACCACTACCATAATGTTGTTATTGATATGAGCTGTTTTAATAGTTACCTTATTGTGTTTACTTTTGCTTCATTTATCTGATTTTAATGTCTGCACTTTGTAACATTTCAAAAAGCGCAATATGAATACATTTATTATTACTTATTATTACAATGAAATCACACGATTCCACAGGACTGTGGAATCGTGTGGCATCGTGTGCAACAACAATAGCAGGACGACCACTGCAGAGAAGATGTGTTATTTGTTTGCTGCAGACAAGCTATGACTTAATCACACATGGTCAGGAACCTGGAACAGAAGAGGACTCCACTCCAGCAGAGGAACATCAACATTAGCTAGAGATATAAAACTCTGTGAGAAGCATCATTTCATTGTTAATGATCTATCATGCCTTGATAACGCTCACAGACAGGGATTTTTTGCTACTGTTTCTAACAGCCATACACATTATTGTGGGGTTAAACTGTCCTGTGTAACACACAAACCAAAGCGATGGTGTAAATATATATATATATATATATATATATATATATATATACATACATATATATATATGTAGATTTTCTAGTTTTAAGAGTCATTCTGAACAACTGAGGGAAAAAAAACAACACTACACGTGGATGAGATTCCAGTCGTACATACTGTGTCACAGTGATGCTGACCTTTGACCTTTTGCGTGTCAAATGTCGTCACTTCATCATTTTATCCTATTAGACCAGGGGTCGTAACCTTTATTATTAAAAGACCCATTATTGGCAAAAAAAAAAGGAGAAAAAAAAAATGTCTGGAGCTGCAAACATATTTGAATAAAGGTAACAGTCTATTAAGTCTAAATTAGCCCATCAATATTACAAATAGGTCTAAATGAGCATTCATTAATATGATTTACTACAAGGTGGGTACTCTGCAGTCGACTCAGTGTAATTATTTAGTACTTTAACTTGGCAGTGTTGGTGAAAACAACAATCTGTCCACACTTGATTAAATCCTCTATTTTCCTCCAAGACTTCTCCTTCCTGGCTAGCCACCGCTATTGAAGTTCAGCTAAATTTAGAGGAAAAGGCACCAGGTCAGATGTATGATGCATATTTTAGCTAATGACACGTTAAAACATTTTGTATTTGATGTATAGGCTACACATTTTTTTTACAGTTGTAGAATGCAGTAATCACTTTTCAGAAATAACCGTTTTTCATTTCCATGCAATCTTATGTCAAAGCCACAGGGAGCCACTGGAAAGGGTCTAAAGAGCTGCACGGCAGCTTCAGAGACGCAGGTTGCTTACCCTATATTAGACATTTGCCTGAAATTTTTATCATGATTACCATATGAATTCCTGAATTATGGCCAAAAACACACTGACAGGGTCACAGAGACCTTTGACATTTGACCACTAAAATCTTCAGCTCAGTGCTAATTTCAAATTCAAAAATATTTCCTAAAGTGTTCTTGAGATGTCACGTTCACAAGAATAAGACAGACAAGATCACAGTGACCTTTGACCAACAAAAGCTAACCAGATCATTGCTGAGTCCAAGTGGATGTTTGTGACAATTTTCAATTAATTTTCTCTAAGCATTAGTGAAATATCACGTTTACAAGAACTGGACGGATCGACAACCTGAAAACATAATACCCCCGGCCATGGCTATCGACAGTGTGGAAGCATAAAAATATGATCCAGGCATATTTGCTTTCCCTCCAGAACTGTTGCAATATAGTTGTATATTCTTGCAATTATAGGGAGACAGTGTTTCTGTGAGAGGCCACTGAATGTTTTACACTGTATGACCAGTGGGCAGTTAATTATGCAGGAGCACCTCCTGTCGTGTTTATATGAACCCAATTAGACCAACATACAGGTGTATAATACAGCATGTTATAATGCAGCTCTACTCAGCTCTACTTGATGTGTTTGATTTGTAATGTTGTGTCTAAACACAGTTTCTCTTTGACAGAGCACCATCATGTGGTGACATGTATTTAAGAGAGACTTGATACCAGTTTGTTCCAGTCAGTGCTGATGTTTAGCAGGGTGAATGCATTACTTGAAGGCTGGCACATCGCTTCGCTTCCTCTCCCCCTTCCGCTCACCCTCAGAGCGCAGGCGGTGGCAGGACTGCTTGTTGTCATGGAAACCACAGGGTAATTGCTCTCTGTGGGAGGGCAGATGAGGAAGTGACCTCTCCAAGGGGCAGCAGTGTTCTCTCACCTCCATCGCCATGACTGTCCCTCCCTGCCCTTTACCAACTGCTATCAAACTGCTGGTGGGAGAGTCAAGAGGGTTGAACATTATGTAACAGTACATCTCCTGTTTATGTTGTTTTTATCTATCTTTGGTGGGATTAAGTTAAAGGTTAGTCTTTGAAGCCGTGTGTCTCCTCATAGTGTGCCACTTTTGACCAAACACCCTTTCTGAAAGGTAGCCTTTTGTTAATATGAGAAAAAGTTTCTTTAGGTGGACAAGTGGTCTTTCTGTCTCTGCTAATACTATGACAGTTCTGCAATGGAAAACAATGTAATGTGTATTAATGGTGTCCGAAGCAGAGAATGATGTCACACTACCTCTGTGTGTATTCTAGTCCAAGCCTCCCTGTGATTTGTGTTGAGAGGATGGTCCAGACCACATGTGTATGTTGGTGTATGTTTGTATCCCACTGGCTACCTCCTCACCACCACTTTTTATTGCACACAACGTTGTTGTTGCAGGAGCATAGCGCCCACCCATCCGTTCTTCCCTGGGTTCTGTCAGCACTGTTGCCGTTGGTTAGTGCTGTTAATAGAGTTAGAACCCTTAGCTGCTAGCTACTGGCTCCAACACAGTCTCACTCTGAAGTCATCGGAATCTGGTGCTTGGGCAGTGACTTGTGGCATCAGACACAGACGAAAAAAAGCCATCCTTTGTGGAAAGTCCATGACCAAACCTTGATGTGACAAGGTTGGAGTGAGACTGTGTTTCTGGCTCAGCCACCTCAGTGTTAAAAACCATGTGCAGACAACTCGTATACACTGAATTCGCAACAAACAACATGCTGAATTGGCTGAAAAAACAGCCGACAAAGGCACACGGTACGGGGCATGCCACAAAAACTAGGGCGCCAGAGGCTCAACAATGGCCTGA
This sequence comes from Cephalopholis sonnerati, assembly GCA_019142605.1. NCBI lineage: Eukaryota > Metazoa > Chordata > Actinopteri > Perciformes > Serranidae > Cephalopholis > Cephalopholis sonnerati. Next base: position 5,851,200 of record JAGQAX010000007.1, on the reverse strand, counting down.
CACTGACGGATCTTGGACTTGGTGTGTCAGGGCCCCACAAAAGCTCCTGACAATCCCTGAGGAGACTGCAGGAGATCCTTATGAAACAAATAGTGTCTCAACAAGAAATCAACTCAATGATAACAGCTACCCTGGGTTTCATTTTCATCAAAATACACTACACTATAGAAAGCCCTCTAAGCAAAGAAACTGCCTACAGCACTTACTTACAGGCCACTGGGACATTACTGTATTTCAAGCAAGCCTGAAATGTCACCATAGGGCAGTCTAATTCACAGCCAGCTGTTCAAAAACACACAAGGGTGTCCTTTTAAAGGAGAGCTTGCTCTCAATGGCCTTCCCTGTTTAAATAAAGGTTATAATAAATAATAATAAAAGCACACAGTATACACATACAACAAGACTTGAATCATAAATCACTGCTGGTCAAACATTTTCTGTATTATGGGTTATCATTATGGGATGACAAGGCTGTGCAGTTCCAATTGCAGCCAAGGAATGGCGTTTCATTTTCCTGGGGTTTCAATTCAGAAGGCAAAACCTGTTGTCGAAAAATCCCAAACCATGTGAGCGCTTAAATAGTGCGTTCAGGTGGTCCTCTTAAACTTTTGGCACTTTGAGCACGACAAGCTGAGTGCCATCTAGTTCCATTATTTTGGAGAGAAGGCAGACATATCTATGGCCGATAGCTCCAGCACTCGGCAACTCACTCCAAAACAATCTAGACTGATAAATAGCACTACAGATAAGAGGAAAAATATACATTTCTGATTCTGGGTGCAACTGTCCCTTTAAGAGTGTGAATCCAGTCTGTCTCTCTGCAGAGCAGTGACTTGATAATGTCACCACCTCTAGGAGAGTCTGAAATGTTTTCTATTCCCCAGAACTTTATGCTGCAGCAGAGCCATGTCAAGCAATAGCATAATCCATGTTTTGTTTTCAGATATTTGAATCATTAAAGCTTATTCAGTTTGTCAAACATAAACCAGAACACAGGGACATTTCAGCATGTAGACAACTTCTGTGCTGCTGCACTTTACACAAGATTTTATGGAGGTTTTTTTTTTTTTTAACCGGTGCATGGATGTGTTAAGTGTTTGGTGTCTGATGAGTTCAGTTTATTGGCTGCTGTACCAATGATACATCCATCTGATACATCATACACTACACAAAAAACAACAAACACTTTGTTTTCACTGTGTACATGTGTATTTTTAACAACTACAGTGACATCTGCTTCAGTCATCAAGTTCACTAATCAATATTCTTATATTAACAACTAATGAAATGACTGTTGGAGTCGCTTGTAATGACCAACCCACAGGGCTAGTTTACCCCTCTTTCAGCTCAGCGGCAGTGCCATGTTGTTTCAAGCAGAAGCAGGCATCTGTTTTCAGAGAAAAAGCTCCAATGACCCATTGTACTGTAACTGCTCAGCAGCAAACAGCAGACAGACAAAGTTAGAGACAAGCTGGTGAACATCATGGAGCATTAAGGTGCTAAAGACACAAGATATTTCCATCCAAAAACTTAGTGAGTAAATAGAGTGAATACTGAACTTAACTTCATCAGTTGGACATAAACACAACTCCCAATGAATCATAGTGTTAATATGTGTCTGCTGGTCCCTGTTTGCTCTTCTGTTAACTATCATCTCAGATCCAACTAACGTTCTTCACCAAGAGCATCAGCTCTGTCCCTCCGGCAGATAGCACAGTGTTCCCCTAAGCAGGCACCACCATTTCAAACATTCCTTTGTCCCCCTGTCTACTAAAGCCCATTGAACCATTAAACACCACCTAGCCTGGAAAATGTGTATGACATAGCTGTCCTTCTTGGCCTTGGTCAATATTTCTTACAAAAAAACTCGGTATCAATATTACAGGGATATTGTAAGGATTGACTGTTGGCACTTACAAAAAACATTTACACAATAAGATTTTTCAGAAATAAGAAGGGATGCATGATAATATTGGTACATCATCAGTATTGGCCGGTGTTGGCTTTAAACTGAATCAGCCATTACACTTTTTTTTTTAAATTTTGCACAATGAATGAACATTACATTCACTGAAAAGCATTCTATTTTTTGTCTCCATCAGCTGGTGGGGCATCACGATAAGAGTATGCATGCATAATATGTTGTTAATTCCACTATAGAAGTGACTTGATGATCGCCAAAATTAGGTTGGGAAAAAAGTGGATATATCAATATCGGTAACGTTTATAACTTGGTTAGACACAATAACAAAGAGGCCGGATGGAGCAAGATGTAAAGAAAAAGAATTTATTTCTCCGTAGGGGTCCTTTCCATAATGTTGTCAGATGCTTATAATAACAATCTGAGCCTGTCAGTGGCAAAAACAAACACTTTTAGTGGACGTGCATTGATGGTGCATGACTGCCCAGAGTAGTTACACTGCAGCCTGTTCCATAGCTGCTGTCTCTCTCAATATCGGAGCAGTTTCTGGGGGGATACAAAAAGGGCAGTGAGACTGTTATTAGGTTCTCACTTGAGGAATTAATTAGGAGGAAGGTAACAAAAACACAGCAGCCAAGAATAGGCCAGAGCATGTGGACCCTTCTTTTATCTGGATTATTTTCATTTCATGTGCTGTGTCTCCTTCTCTTCGAATGAATTAGCAGCAGGGCTATAGCAGGCTGCTAGAGAACTGTGGAAAGAAACGACAGGCTTTACAGGAAACACTGTAGATGTGAAGGAGGATATCCGAGCGGAAACTACCCTGTGATGTTTGTGCTGATTGTCATGAACTAGGAGAAAATGTAATTAGTGATAGCTGCCATGCTGCAGAGTGGAGAAGATGCTCTGAGAAAGGTCACTGATTGAAATGTTTGCTCTCCCCTGTGAAGATGATGGGAAAGGGAGAGGCACTGGAGAGCAGGAGCCTTTCTCTATGATGGACACCAGAATTGTTTTGGGTCTTTATGCTGCTATTTAAGGCTGGAGAGTGATATACTGTATTACAGTCCAAATCCTACATCAGAGGCTAATCACCTATTTTCTTTTGTCCTGCTAATAAACTGATACACATACTAAATGATGCAGCACACACATGACCCCCGAGCTACAAGATGCAACAGGATTCAAGCCACGAAGGAGGAAATCACCTCAGCATCCCCACCCCACAGCCGTCTGTGTAGGGGTCCTAACCAATCAACAGAAGTCATTAGTGCAGAGAGTCAAACTGAGCTCTCACTGACTTCCCACCCCCAAATAAGTCTTATTATGTTTAGTCGAAAGCACAATCAAACCACAGGTAACACTAGGAAGTGAAAACTTCATTCTGCTAGCCAATAACAGGACAATGCCTACAAAGCTGTTGTTGTCAGATGCACTACCAACTGAATAAAGAACCAAGAACTAACTTTTTATAAGATGCTGAACCAATAAACTGAGCTTTCAGGAAGACAAAAGTGGATACAGGCAATAAGATATGAGGCATCAGCAGAAAGACTGGCAAAACTGTGCGATCCTGACACTCAGTATGCCGACATGTGCAGCACTGTTAGGCTAACTACAGTGGCATGCAAAAGTTTGGGCACATATGGTCAAAATTTTGTTTACTGTGAATACTTAAGTCAGTAGAAGATGACCTAATTTCCAAAAGTCATGAATTTTGAATGAATTCTGAGATATTTCAAGCAAGATTACTTTTTTTAATTTCAATCATTTACAGTTTCAAAATAAGAAAAAAGGAAAAGGTCCTCCAGCAAAAGTTTGGGCACCCTGCATGATCAGTACTGAGTTGCTCCCCCTTTGGCAAGTATCACAGCTTTTAAACATTCTTTGTATACAGCTTAAGTCTTTCAGTTCTCATTCGGGGGATTTTCACCCATTCTCCCTGCAAAAGGCTCCTGGTTCTGTGAGATCCTTGGGCCGTCAGGCATGCACTGCTCTTTTGAGGTCTATTAACAGATTTTTAATGATGTTTAGGTTATGGGACTGTGAGGGCCATGGCAAAACCTTGCACCTATTGAGGTAGTCCATTGTGGATTTTGAGATGTGTTTAGGATCATTGTCCTGTTGTAGAACAGTGGTTTCTGCATGGCCACCCTCTTGCAGATAAGAATACTTTCGACTACTTACTACTATCATACCTAGCAGTGGGTAGTCCTTCTCCACTCCAATCTCCATTCCAAAATGCAGCCAGTGTCTTGGAGTTTAACTCCATTCTCATTGTTAAATCAGAGGTGACATCAATGAACTGTTCCCTATCTGCAGTGCTGAAGTCGGCAGGTGGTTTTGCACTGAAGGGGTCTTGGATCCAGTCATATTGTTTAGCATGCAGGAAATACCTCTAGAAATGTTTTTGTAGAGCAGGGATATGAGCTTTCATACATGGGATCACTGTGTTCTGTAGCTTGTTGACCTCAATGAATGATTTCAGGTTCTCAAATGAGTCCACATTACCCTCCTTAGCACGCTGCTCCCACTTTTCTTGTGAATGATGTGATTTTACCTGCCAGATGTGGAAGGTGTGTGTTGGTGCCCTGCATCTGCAGATTTAGTTAATTGAGTTTCTGAAACATGTCACTGAGATATGCAAGTTTCATGAGGAACTTGTTATTATTAAACTAGTGGGCAAGGTCATTTCCCTCTTCCTCCAAAAAGATGCAGATCTCATCTCGAAGTTCAAATATCCTGTATAAAACCTTCCCATGTGACAGCCACCGGGCCTTGCTGTGAAAGAAAACAGCTGTGTGATCGGAGTCCATTTCCTTGCACAGTGCAGACAAAATTTGTACTTTGACAGGTCGTTCAGCTCGGAACTCAGCTGTTTAGACGCCAATGCCTCTCGGTGTGTCATACAGTGTGTCCACTGCACATTTGGGGACACGCGCTTGATGAGCACTTGCAGCCCTCCTCGTTTCCCAGCCATTGTCTGAGCCCCATCTGTGCAGATCCCAACACAGTCCTCCCATTTCAGATCGGCCTCTTTCAAGTAAGTGTCAATGATTTTGAACAGTTTGCCTGCAGTGGCTCTGCTAGCAACTTGTTTGCAGAAAAGCAAATCCTCCTTCAAATCATCTGCATCAATGAATCTGAAGTATGTTATCCATAAACAGTCTTTGTTACTATCAGTCGCTTCATCCATCTGCAAAGCAAAGCGGTGATCTCCTATCTTGTCATTAAGCTGCTCCTCTATGTCCTTTGACATATCATAAATGTGTCTCACAATGGTATTGTAGAGGAATAGCCTTTAGCTTGCTGGCTGCTGCTTCATCAATCACAGTTGAAACCATATCGATAGCAGAGGAAAGTATTAATTCCTTAGCTATAGTGTGTGGCTTTTTACACTGAGCAACTCTGTAAGCAGCTTTATAGGAGGCGAGTTGAGCATTTGAAGGCAAAGAAGCAACTTTAGTAAATCAACTCTGTGCACGACAGTTTATGAGTTTTTTTTCTGAAGAAATCAACTGGCTTGTCTTTGTGCTCAGGATGTGTTGTCTCCAACAGTTTGACAGGTGTCTTTTGCATGAAATTCTGCAGCAACATACCTTTCCTCACTACAACCAAAAAGTTCTATTTTAACTTCATCAGTACACAAGACTTGTTTCCAAAAAGCATCAGGCTTGTTTAGATGTTCCTTTGCAAACTTCTGATGCCGAATTTTGTGGTGAAGACACAGGAAAGGTTTTCTTCTAATGATTCTTCCATGAAGGACATATTGGTACAGGTGTCACTGCACAGTAGAACAGTGTACCACCACTCCAGAGTCTGAAAAATCTTCCTGCAGGTCTTTTGCAGTCAAACAGGGTTTTTTGATTTGCCTGTCTAGCAATCCTACAAGCAGCTCTCACAGAAAGTTTTCTTGGTCTTCCAGAGGTCAACTTGACCTCCACAGTTCCTGATAACTGCCATTTCTTAATTACCACATAAGGAAACAGCTACATGAAAACACTTTGCTATCTTCTTATAGCCTTCTCCTGCTTTGAGGGCATCAGTTATTTTAGTTTTAAGAGTGCTAGGCAGCTGTTTAGAGCAGTGGCTCCCAACTGGTCCAGCCATGGGGTCCAGATTTCTCCTTAGTTATTAGTTCAAGGTCCACACAGTTTAATATATTCAGCGTCATGCTTACTTTAGCCATGTTGTTGCGCTACTTTGCTGTCTCTGTTACAGATGCAGCCACTTCAGATTTCCCAGGCCTTCTGAAAGCCAGCCATAAGCCTGCCAGTTTCCAGCCAGTTTCCAGCCAAATACCACCCCCCCCACACCTTTCTGGGGATGTGCCTGGATTCCACTCTAACACGCCCATTTATTCAATTACAAGGTGTCACCATTAGATGGCGCTTCCCTCACAGAAACACAAAAACTAAAGATTAAGAGGTGCTTGTACTTAACCTAGTAGTATTTCCTTTCTATGCTACATTACTAATCTACTCTACTCTCTCAGATGCAAATATTACACTTTTATTGCACTATTTTTATTTTAAAGATTTAGTTTGACCTATAAGTTACAGTACTTTTGTACAATAATATAAATTTGTTGCTAGGTTATATTACTATAGGTTAAAACAAGCCACCCAGCAGTATTTAAGTCATTGAAATGACCACCTTTATCTGCTGCAGCATTGCTGTTATAAACACATTAGTTATTAAGGAAAACCTAAAATGTTGTTACAATTGGCCCTGGTCTCCCCTATCTGAAAATACTTAGACTCACTCAGTGTGATGATGTGTGTGACAGTGGTGAGGTGGAAAGCTGTTCAGATCGCACATTCACATATTCAGTAAGAACAAAAAGGTTCATGGTAATGTAAATGATGTGTGGAGGCTACCTCACCTTCAGAGATAAACAGCACCACTTTATTTCACATGCGCTCCCTTTGAGTTAGTAAGTTACAGGAAACTTTATCAAACTTGTGAAAGCTGCCTATGACAAATTCATTATTAATATTAAGAATTTACAACAAACACATTTTCTTTTAGAAAATCCTTTTTTTAAAATCACGTCCTGCACCAGGTCTCCTTGTCTCAGAGTATTGGGTAAATCTCTCAGAATAAGGAGAGACTCTGGAAATAACTCAAAATAATGACTTAGTATCTGAAAACAGTTACTTATGTCATTTTGAAAAAGTCTCACTATTTTAAGAGACAGAACAAATTCCGTTAGATTGTAATATAAAGAACTGTGAAAAATCACTTCCATGAATCTGTTTAGACAGACAGCGGCAGATCAATGAGATGAGGCCGTGCTGTGTGTGGCAGGCAGAGCGTGTGCAGAGCGCTGTACAGTCCGAACGTCAAAATTATAATCAAAAAAGGAAAGATCTATGTTATCATTTCCAATATTCACAGGCTGTTTTTATCTAACGAAAGATTCTGTTTCAGTCCATATTTGTTGGCATGTAGTCTTTGAAAAACAACATTTTCGCTGAGGTTAAAAAAATCCTTGTCTTCTGCACATTTGTACATGGAGTGGGGTGGTCTAACAGCAATCCAACAGTACTAGCACAGTAATATATATATATATGTTACTATATGACATTATTATCATTACCACTGCAGATAAACTCAGCCGCTAAGACTAATGATTCAAACGCAGTTTTGCTCTTGCTGTACTATCGCTCGTTTCCCAGCCATATCACTTTAATTTTCATACAATTCTTTTGAATAACAAAATGCTGAAGCATATTATTTATGACCTGTGACATGGTAGCCAGATAATCATTAAATATGCTCTGTGTGGGACATAAACCGCTTCAGCTTCCACACTCACTGCTCCTTCTGGTGGATAGACAGACCATTGCAACTGGTTTCTACAAATTAAACTTGGGGGCGTTACCAGCCGGCCTCGTATTCTCTACGTCATCGCGGGGGATCTACGAGCCCGACTAGGTGACGACAGGGACCTGTCACGGATCGGTCAGGGCTCCACCACGGGCCAAACGGAAATTTGAAGTGACTGCATCTGTAAGTAGCTGTCTGTTTGTCACTCACTCTACAGTAGGAAACTTCAAAATAAAATCTCTGTGCTCGAAAGTCACTGTACTTAAAAACAGTCACTTGCAGTCCATTCAGAATATTCCAGCGACCCACTTTTGGACCGAGACTCAGCAGTTGGGAACCACTAGTTTAGAGGAGCCCATGGCTGCTGATTGTTGGGACAAGGTTTCTGGAGTCAGAATATTTATTAAGCTTTGAAATTTGCATAACCTGGCCTTTCCTAACAATGATTGTGAGCAAGCCATAGACCTAATTAAAGACTGAGACTCTGGTAAAAGTCGTCTGAGAGCTCAAATGTGTTGGGGTGGCGAAACATTTGCATCGTGCTCCTTTCCTTTTTTTCACTCCAAAATTGTATAAAAAAAAATAATACACTTGAAATGTTGAAAAGTATTTTCCATCTTTAACTTCATGCCTTTTGGAGATCAGTTTATCTTATACTTACTTAACTAATCACAGTAAAAGAAAGTTTGACCAGGGGTGCAGAAATTTTTGCATGTGACTGTAATGATGCTCTTACTCTGTGATTTGATAAAATATTTGTAAATATCAAAGTAACATAATTGCCCTTTTTGGCCACTCAGTGGGATCAATTCATAGAAATAAGCAAGGTGAGGAGAAAGGACACACTGAGACAGACTGACAATATTGAGTTTATCAAATACTTTTTCCTCTCTGGTACACATAGGGTGGTAAAATCTATGTTTTAGCTAGCTACAGCCATTTTCTTAGCATTTTAGTCTGCTTGGCTGCATAACATGGCACCGATTGTTTTCTCCTTTCAGGGGCGTGGTTTTTTAGAGTATTACATGCTTTGTCTCCATGGTGTTGAATATGCAGTAGTGTGTTGAATGTGTTTTCATTCACATTTTTACAACCACAAAGCAATGGCAACACACCATCCTTGTCTTCTACACAACTCTCTCTATGTTGTTATTGTAGCTGACTGGGGACCAGCAGGTGGATCTTTGAGCTCTGCTATTCAATTTGCCCTACTCATCGTGCAACTGACTTGCACGCCAATCCATTGTCAACTTCAGTACCTGGCACTAACTGTGCACAGCTAAAAGGTTCCGTGCGGAAATTATGTTTGTGAGTTTTGATAACATCAACCTACAAACCATGTATTCTGCATGTGGCTGCGTGCACAGGACCAAAATCGCTGGACGATAAACACAAACCATTACAGCCCTACCGCATTTTATCAGTGACCTGGGTAGAAGCGTTGGAAGGGGCCACCAGAGTGATGAGATATTGATCTAAATTTTTAAAAAACTGTTTTTTTTGTCAGGGCTTCTTTTATCAGCATCCATTTATGTAGCAAAGAAATGTATTTGGATTTGATACTAAAATATCTTGCCCTCTCCCATGGCAAGGACTAATAGTGACAATGTTTGAAATATGCTGCAAACATAGTGGAGATGTTGAAGATGCTTTTGCACAGGGGCAGACTTATACTGTATTTTGGAGGCCCTAGGCAAACCCAGGTAGGGGGTCTTCCTCTACAAGTTCCTATTAAAGGCTTACAATCCTGCTTGTGCTACTATCTAGTGGTTGCTACTTGTTCGTGTGTGCTGCCATGTTACAGTAGAGTGTGGTAACATACACGCCATGTCCACCACACCCAACTGTGATGGTGGGTGTGGTCAGATGTGCAACAAAGTTAAACCTTTTTATGGAAGACTCATCAGTAAATCATACAGGATTTGGTGAAGAGTTTCTCTTTACAGAAAAAACTAGAACTATCACCTCTCAGTTGTATGCCTCTGCCAACCAGTCAAGCTGCAGTTAGAGTTTAAACCCATGTCCATCCAGACTCATATTAAGCCATGCAACACGTCAAATATGAATGATGCTATAAGGAAGCTACAAAGTCTCAAACATGGGTGCTTTACAGAGATCTTAAACCCGGCAGAACAGAAGGTCTATACAATCAGCACAGCTTCAAGATTAGAGTCACACATGGAGCACCCGACCAGATGTCTTCCCTTCTGTTCCTGGGTTATGGTGTTGAATAATCGCCAGAAAACATTATGATGTCACAGTGAAGTTGACCTTCGACCTACAAGATATAAAATATCATCACTTTATCATTTTATCCTATTAGACATATTTATGAATTTTGTCATAATCTTTATATGAATTCTTGAATTACGGCCAACAGCATGTTTTGTTAAGTCACAGTTACCTTTGAATTTTGACCACCAAATTCTAATCGGTTCATCCTTGGGTCCATGTGGATGTTAGTGTCAAATTTTAAGAAATTCCCTCAAGGCATTCATGAGATATTCTTGAGATTGGATTTACGTGAATAGGAGGAACGTGAGGTCACAGTGACTTTTGACCTTTGACCACCAAAATCTAATTACTTAATTCTTGAGTCCAGGTGGACATCTGTGCCACATTTGAAGAAACTCCCTGAACGTGATCCTAAGATATCACGGTCATGAGAGTGTGACAGACAGATGGACAACCCAAAAACATAATGCCTCTGGCCATGGATGTTGCCATCAAGGAGGCATGAAAATAAATAGAAGAGAATATATTTTTATTTTCCACCATGGGTGGAAATTTGTCTTCGGCTCACCAAACAGAAAAGACAACAGCAACAACAAGCAGACAAATAGTAAGACAAGCAAATAGAGTCATTACAAAACACTTAACACATTAAATCAGCACATTGTCTGTCTGTGGTTTAAAACTCATTAATCACTTGGTTGAGTTAATGATACTGATGGCACTCGGGATGAAAGAGTTCTTAAATACAGTTTTGGTTGCCAGAGAGATTCTATAGCGCCTCCCAGAGCTCAAGAGCTTAAACTGGCTGAGGAGAGGGTGAGAGTCATCTGCCAAGATATTTTCACCCTCATCTTTTCTGTAAAGAGATGGGTCAAGGGCTTTTGTGGCTTGCCAACTATTCACTTACCAGTGTCACAATCCTAGAGAGTTTATTCTTAAATGCACAGTTAAGGTGACCGTACCAGGCAGGAAGGTGAAAAGTCAAAACACTCTCAACCATAGTTTTGTACACTAATTCTAAAATCTAATGACTAACACCAAGGCCACTGAGTTTCCTAAGAAGATAAAGTCGCTGTGAACATTTCGTGAAAATACGCAGTATTTCCAGAGAGGCTCACATGGGAGTCCAGAACCATACCAAGGTATCTAAAATTTTCCACAGTTTCAACACATTGACCACGGAGTGAAACCGGCTCTGTCTTCAAATCTTGTTTTCTGCAAATGATGCACGGGTAGTCAGTGGTCAAAAAATACATTGGCATAATGTCATGCTAGCTTCTCTTTGGATATGTCTTGTATTCAGCACTAACACAGCTTGCTGGAAAAAAATAAAAATTTGAACAGGACACACTTAAGCCTAGATTTGAGTTCACCATTTATCCGCCATCCTCGTCTTATACACATCTCTTTCTCCATAATGGTTGCAGCTGACCAGGAACCCACAGACAGGTCTTCCCGCATTTTATTTGTGCTTACTAGAGATGCATGATATTGGATTTTTTGCCAATATCCAAAATGCTGATATATAACAACTTATTTGGCTGATAACTGATGCACATATTGATAGGTCCGCTTTTTTCCCCACCTAATTTTAATGATTATCCAGTCTCTTCTGTAGTGGAATTAACATCATTTTATGCATGCATACTCTTTTTGTGATGGCCCACCAGCAGATGGAGACATGAAATAGAATGGTTTTCTATGTATGCTATACTCATTCATTTTGAAAAATAACAAAAAAACATGTTGGTCGATTCAGATAGTTAATTTTAAAGCTGATAGCTGCCAATACCGATGATGCGCCGATATTATTGTGCATCCCTAGTGGGCACTATAGTGTAAATGACTCACATGCCAATCCGCTTGTTGTGCTAATCTCAGCACGTTTCTGATGGCATACAGCTAATAGTTTTTGGGCGCTTGTGAAATTAGATTCAACAATACATGCATCAGTCTACTACCGTGTGTTCTACATGTGGCTGCTTTTCAGCCCTAATGCCAATGAGTGTCCTGACTCTGCTTTCAACGAACTTTACTAACATCGTCCACCTGACAAACAGCTCATTTTTTTCTCCTATCAAAACATATTTTAATTTATCAAAAGACATTTTAGATACCAGCTTTAAATCCCACTGCATGAACCTATTATACTGTTTATAGTTGCAGTATATAGAATGTCCTGATATTACCAATGGCTGCACTTCTCTGAGTGTGTAAAACACAAGGCCATAAAATATTTAAAATGCAAAATAGGGGTGAGGCGTCTGATTCTCCTCACAGCATCAAGTCTCCTCTCCATTTTTCTCAAGGCAAGAGTGAGTTTAGAACTGTGATTAAACACACTTAGTGCAATCAGAAGCTGTGGGTGGCTGAACAGTGAATGTAATCATCCACACAGTGCAGCAGGACAGACTGACAGAAAAGCAACAGACTGTATGGAGATCTGACTTCCTGCCCCAATGTCAGCTTAGCCTTGGTTCAACTACAATTTCAGTATACCTGTATTGTGGCACAATGGCTTTCACACATCTGTCATGTTAATCTAATCAGCTATAGACAAAATACGCCCACATGTCTGGAATGTTTGTTTTTAGCTTATCCAGCAGATTCATTAATTAGCAAATCAAAATACTTTAGAACATTAATGCAAAAATCAAATAAAAATTTAATATTGCCATAATTCAGGTCTGACCACTGAATTGTAACATTGACCGCAAGTCTACTACACTCTTTTTAGTATAAAAAGATTTTAAGTATTAAAGGGATAGTTAACATAGTTTAAATGGTAGGGCAAAATCAAAACATTTACAGTTTTAATATCTGTACAATGACTCCTTTTACCCCCATGCCCCTATTTCAGGTGTGTTCACTTCAAGATTGACCCCCAAGTGAAGTGATTTACATCATCTGTTTATAACCTGTCTGATCGTCTGACAATACGTACCCAGATTTCAATGATTGCTTTGTTAAGTAAGAATTAAGTGGTTATAAATCAGAATGATCCATTAATTTTCTCGTCTCACTTGAATGGCAGCAGGAATCTGTAGAGTCTATGCACCAGGGTAACGGTGAGACAATGAGGACTGGTGACTATTCTGTCACAGTGCTAACCCAGACAGACATAAAACTCCCATTCTAACCACAGTCTGGAGAACAAGCCAAGAGGACAGGGAGACCCTGACACAGCAAGAACCAAGTTTCAAGCCCCAAACCCTCTGATTCACAGGCCACAGTAGAGTAATATTATACATCTTAAAAACACTTGATTAGATTTAATCACATGACTCAAAATCTCTGGGCTGCTACACAAACACTTACTTTAATACTTACTTCAAATTCAGTACTTCAATTATAGTCATATTGAGATGAATAGACCTAAAATGTGTTTTTAGTGCATTATAGTTAATCCAGTCAGAAGAAATCCAACAAATCTATATAAAGCATTATCAGCCTTTTCTCATTACCAGGTTGTTAAATTCTGATGCTTTTTTTGGGTGCCCTCTGTGTCTCATAGCAACACACAGGGACCCCGTTAGCATCTCTATGTGACACACAGCTGAAACACATTGTACGAAGTGGTTAAATGTTGTGGAAAAGTCACTGTTAGGTGACTACTTGGTTATGTTCAGAAAAAAGATCAGGTTTTGGGTTAAAATAAGTGTGTTTGTTATGTAACACTAACGCGATGTAAATACATAAGCAGTGACATCAGTGCACAGAGACTGCATGTAAATTATATAACGTTACGTTAAAGCAGCATTGACTTTTAGTTTTACACAGGATGTAGGTATGTAAGTTACATAATGTTAAGTTACAACATTTACGTATGGTTTAACACGGGATACAAACTGCAGTCTCCTGTGTGAAGATTTGGTTTTGTTTGATGCATCCACCTATCCAGACTTTCATGCTCTTTATACTATGTCAGTTGCTCTCAGCATCAATGAAGAGCATAGTTTTACATTAGAGTTGGTTGATATCCCATGTGTCTCATAAAGATGCTAAAGGGTGCCAATGTCACACATCAAAGGGCGTTACAGAGCGTCAGTGTCTGACTACCTGGGAATGAGAACAGGCTGGTGTACTATAGGCCTGCTGAGTCTGCAGTGATTTCTCCTGACAAAGAAAATGTATTTTAACTTCTCACTGGTATCCTGTATATAACTGTTATTGTCCCCAGGATAGGATTAAACTTGCAACAGGTGTTGCATCACAAAAACAAAGCTGTCGTATTTGTAAGATCTGAGCCTGTTTCATTGCTCTGTGATGAAGTCTGAACGAACAGCTCGTCTAATCAAGCTTTGACCACCACAAAAAAGCCCTCTCAGTGTTTCAGCCTCTACACTACTTCATAGCTGACAATGACTGTGCTTTTAGAGGAGGTGAACTCTTTGCCTCAGGCTGCCTTAAATGCTCAAGGAGGCAGAAATTTACATCATGAAATGGATTCAGCCTGTTACCATTTCCTCCTGTATTTGCCTAACCTGAATGTATTCCCACTGAGGACAGAGGATTGGATGGCCTCTCAGGGGAAATCCGGTCTCTGCTCAATGTGACACACACCAGCAGGAACTTTCCCGAACAAATAGAGATGCTATTTGCCGATGGCAAAGGGCTCCTTTTCCATGTCTGCCGAGATGTCCACTTATTTTATCCTCCTTTTGTCTGAGCAGGCGGCTGACTGCAGGCTGCTGCAGCCACTATCCACTGACACAGATGAAAACGGCCTGAGACAAACAGGCTGAATCTAGAGCCAGTGGGCAGCAGTGGCGCTGTCTCCTTGTTGCTGACCACTAGATGGACATTAAAAGAATCCGACACAGCAGCACACTGCAACACTGAAGATCTCTGAAGAAAAAGGACAGTGATTTTTCTAAATATATCCACAGATGCTTCATGTTGTTTTAAGAAATATAAAGGCACACAAATAAATTAACTAAGTAACTGTATTCATATACAGTGGTAGAAAAAAGTTTTCAGACACCCTTAAAATTTTACACAATCTCAAATATTATCATGAAATATTTGTGGAAAAATCTTTTTTGTGTTTCAAAAGGTGTGGCTGCATTAGACAGACACAAACAAATACAAATAATTTTTTTTGTTTATTGTTTACAAGAAAAACTAACAAAACTAAATTCTTGACAGTTTCAGTATGTCAGTTCTCAACATTGTCGGTATCAGAGTCAACAAATAACAGAGAATGTGTTCAAAACTGAACAAAAAATAAATAAACCATCACATCATCAAATTAATGTTTAGTAGTCCTGCCATTAGCACGCAGTAGAGCTCTAATCCTGAGGGGTGTACTACGAAGGAAGCTCAACACAGCCAGGCTTTGTGTTCATGTTCTGGCTTAACAAAACCTAAAGCCCCTAAACAGAGTTAAACGGTATCACGAAGGTGGTTATCAACTTGGTTTGTCAAGTCCGGCTCTCAGCTTTGTGCTCTTGCGCGTTCACATAAAAAGAGGTGTTTGGCGTCATATGATTCTACTTCCGCACATGGTCGCTGATTTCAGCCAAGAGGAGCAGGTTGTTTTAATGGAGAGAGTATGAGCGATATAAAAAAGCCTGATCACAGCCAAAAGCAACACTGTTGCTGCAAATATGATAATTAATAATAAGTAAAGAGAGGAGGCTGATTTTAATTTCTGACAGCTGAACATTGCGGTACTTTTAAACACGAAGCTTTATCAATTTAAACAATAAACTAGAGCAACAACTGTTGTTATATTGTTTTCATATATTTTACTGATCAATTATAGAATGAGTGTGTTTTATTGAAAGTGAGGCTGGGTGTGCGTATGAATATACAGTGAACTTTTTAGGTGCTGTACAGTAAATCTCATAGCCTATTGTCTCTGTACAATGACAACAAAGACCTTTTTAACTGTGAAAACAGCATAGACCTATTCAAGATTTGTGTTTTGGCAACACTGCCATATAACAGGCCAAACACTGAAATTCATTTATTCATGGCCACATCAAAGTGAAATGATTAACTTTACTGATTACCTATCTGATTATCTGTAATGCTGCGAGCGCACAACTTGTTTCAGTGTCCTCCTGACGCTTGGCTCAACAGTGAGTGGCATATTCCCTCAGCTGAACATCTGTAGGCGGAGACGCTCAGAGAGAAAGTAAACACCAGCGGATCAGTGCGATCTCTCCCTCCGTACAAATGCTCGGTTCTGATCCAGCTCCACTGGACTTTCAAAGTAAAGGTTATGCCAGCTCCAAATGTGCTAAATTGTGAAACAGCGGCGCTTTTATAGCTGATTTTAAGATTTAACTCTGAACATAACCTGGTCGGGACCAGGTTATGAGCTAAGCATAAGTTACCATGGTGATCTAGCCAGGTTAAAAGAGAGCCACCTTCATGACACTGAAAACCCTGGCTCAACATACCTTGCTAACCCGTTAATCTTGCTTCGTAGTACACCTCTCTGGCTGGCATGTTCCCCACGAGCCTTTCACACTGTTGAGGGGTAATCTTGTCTCATTCTTCTTGAATTACTGCTTTTATTTCTTCTAAATTCTTTGGTTTACGCTTTGAAACAGACCTTTTGATAATCCACCACAGATTTTCAATGGGGCTCATGTCCAGGGATTGAGCTGGTCACTCTAAGACCTGGATACTGTGCTCCTGTAGCCAAGTTCTACTGGCCCTGGATGTGTGGCAAGGGGCATTATCTTGTTGAAACATCCAGTTTTGACCTCGACAGAACAGTGCACGTGCAGAAGCATGTGGGTTTTGAGAATGGCACAATACTTGGCAGAGTTCAATGTGCTATCACAGACAGTGAGATGACCAACACCAGCAGCACTCATGCATCCCCAAACCATGATACTGCCTCCACCATGCTTGACAGTGGGAACTATACATGCTGGAGATAATGCTTCGTCTGACCTTCTGCGTACCCTCACATTAGCAGGAGGAAGATAAAGCTGGAAACTGGACTCATCTGACCACAGAATCTTCTTCCAATTCCTGGCTGTCCAGTTCTTGTGTGCTTGGGCCCAACGACGCCGGGCTAACCTCTGTCTCTCATTGATCAGGGGCTTCTTGACAGCCTTGTAGGACCTTAAGCCATGATCTAAAAGTCAGCCACGTACAGTGCAGGTGGAGCACTGGACACCAGTTTGGTTTGACCACTGCTGCTGAAGCTCCTGTGATGTCATTCAGCGGTTTTCCCTGCACATGGGGATCAGGATGCAGTCATTTCTTGCTGAAGAAACCCTTGGACGCCCAGATCTTGGTTTGTCTTCCAAGCTGTTGGTTCGTCTGTATTTCTGCAGAGTGTATCCAACTGCTGAAGGACTGCATCTGCACTTCCTGGCTATCTGGCGACAGCTGTACCCTTCCTGGCTGAGAATCTGTATCTTCAGGTGTGTTTCCTGCGTTAGGTTCCTTGTTTTAGCCATTTTTGTCTCTGAAGAACTTGTGCTGGCTTCATATAGACACGAAGCACAGCAACAAAAATGGTGTCCTTTAATTAAAAGCACGACCTTCATTAGTGGATCACTGGTACCAAAATGACCCAATACTCAAAATTTCTTATGTATTTTTATGGAACCAATCAATTAATCAATTTTAATGGCTTTTTTAGGATTTGTTTAGTAATTTGGCTGTGACTGTACTAAAGAAATTGCACTTGAAGACCTAAGAGTGATTCTTAATGAAATATTTCACAAATGCATGGAGTGTCCGAAAACTTTTTTCCACCACTGTATATACAGGCTGATAAAAAATGGACATAGCTACCATGACGTCACTCATTGGTTTGTGGAAGGGTGGATCTGACTGAAAAGCCCAGGACACTATCAGCAGACACTCAAAGCAGCCTGCCCTTAATTATGTGTAACTTTAAGCCTTTTAAAAATATACTTTCAAACAGTTAAGTTATATTAGAATTCACACCCTGTACAGTTGTCATGAATGAGAAATTAGCAAAAGAGACCAAAAACATTTTTGTAACAGGCCGTTTATTTCTGCTGTAAAGTCACACATTTTAACATGGAGGTCTTTTGGGATTAAGTCACTTTTGGAGTCAGGCCTCAAGTGGTGATTAGAGGAACTGCAGTTTACGGCACTACATGAGCTGTATTTCTCTTGTGTCTCACGCTAGCATTAACAAAGATTTAGTCTGCTCATCTCCTCATGTATCTCTTCTACGTGTGAGCAGAAATTTCAAATAAAATAGGTCTTGAAATTAATGGAAGTTCCTCACTGAGCCAACAAAAACACAGTACGTACATTTTCAAAAATGTATTTTATGTGTTCAATAGTTCGTATAAACAATTTTATTTGTAACTGTACTCACTTAATGGCAGAGTCCCTACGTGAAAGTCTAAATTCAGAGTGTCTCCATCCTACCAGGAATATAACGAGCAGGCCTCTCGCCTGAGGCCGAGTTCATCAGCATCTGTGGAGCCTCCACAGGTGTTGAGGAGGCAGATGGCACACACATCTTTACTTAGATAAAAATACAGAAAAAACACAACTCACAGCCTCTGAGTATTTGGGTTTGCTATTCTATTTGATAAAAGTAAAAAGTATATGTCACATAAAACATGGTCACATTCTGCTTAACTGTTTTGATAAACTCAGGCATTTGTATTGTATGTTATAACAGAATGTGGCTTTCATAAGCCAGCAAATCAAATGGAAGTTACTTTAATAGAGCCATAAGGTTGGAGTTTGTGCATGGTAAGTGCACAGGAGAATAAATAATAGAAATTAAAGTGACAGTGACAGTTGGGGCTCATTAGCAACAACGATGAGAAAACTGTTGGCAGAAAGGTCAAATGTCTGTTATATGGAAGGATTCTGGTGATGACGTTCAGACAAAAACAGCAAAAGTGGCAAAAAGGGAACACTATAATCATATCAACTGGAAAGATCCAGGACAAACCCAGTGACACACACCAGAGGATCACAGGCCTATGCAGATACTGTGTATGAAGCCATCATCTTTTATTCTTTGTTTGCTCGCTGTACACTGTTTGTTAAAAACCATCTGCAGTCTAAAACACCCATTCCCCCTGTACACTGTGGTGATCAAGTGAACCACAAAGCATTTTCAGTCTATTTCAGTGGCAGTGTACAATGTACTACAGAGGACTATACAAACTAATTGGGGCTGGGACGATATTTGTCTCCCAATTTGATACTACCACCATTGCTGGGTGCTGACTCTATATGTATTTGAAGTAGTGCAATTTAATTTACTGCAATATTCATTGATTTCTTAACGCTAGATGGGGAAAAAGTTGAATCATACACTTTTAGAGACTGTATATGAAGAGACAAATCACACATCAGTCTATTTCAGCAGCATCATATACTGCATTGAAAAGTGGTAAAAAAAAAAAAAAAAATACGACAAACTAATAACTGTTTTTAAGGTCTTATTTTTTAGAATTTGTATTCCTGTGAAGCACTTTGTGACCTTGCTCTGTAAATGGTGAAATGCTGAATAAACTTCACTTACTTACTAAAAGGTACATGTACAATAAAATGAATATAAAATATATACTTTTGTAGTAAACTTAAAGTGCTACATTTAGCTTTCCCTGCAGTGTTTTCCATACAATTACTTTTTTGTGGCAGTCACCACAACATCAACAGTGACTACAACTCGTTGATTTTCTATTATTTTTCATTCATTTTCCATGACCGCTTTTCCTGTTAGGGATAGCTGGGGGCTGGAGCCTACCCCAGCTGACTTTGGGCAAAAAGCAGGGTACACCCTAGACAGGGTTTAACGGTAACAAAATTTGAATACCGCCCAACTCTAGTCGCCAGACTATGACAGGGCTGACACATAGAGACAAACAACCATTCACATTCACATTAACACCTATGGCTAATTTGGTCACTAGTTTGACCTAACCTGCATGTCTTTGGACTGTGGGACGAAGCCAGAGTACCTGACAAGGGGAGAACATGAACACTCCACAAGGAAGGGCTCCCACACCCTGGGGTTCAAATGCCCACCCCGGGCAGAACCCTCTTGCTGTGAGGCAACAATGCTAACCACTGCACCTCCATGCCACCATTTTTTTTTTTACTATTTAGAATGGGCAAAATCTTACTTCATAGTAGAGCTGTATGCAGGGCATAGATTCTCTCTATTTATCAGACCACAGATGAGTCAAGAATTAGCAAGCTAGCACACTTAGCAGTCCCTCTGCTTCACTCACTGCCATTAGGAGTCTATTCGCCAGGATGAGAGCTGGCAAAGTTCCAGAGAAGGGCCTTCAGTAGTGGCTGTAGCAACTCGAATTCAGCCAGCATAAACCCCAGCACTGGGTGTCACAGTGGGCTGTGTCTTACCTGTGTAATGGTAGCAACAGAAAGTTTGCTGATCCAGCAAGGAGTTTGTGCTGGCTGATTTTGAGTTGCTATACGAACGGCTGTCATTGGCACCTCCTGTCATCATATACAGCAGCTCAGTCAGTGGCCCTACACTTCAAAATATGATGTGCTAAATATTCCTCTGGCATCAGTTTTGTACAGTCAGGGACTTTTGTACGGTCAGGGACAATCAGGGTCAATTTCCACTTGTTACATGCACAGTGTGTCTTTTAAAAGACACTTCCTTGTTCACAGTAAACATAGGTTTCATCACCAAAACTACTGTACTTTAAAATTTTATCACGCAACTTGAGTAAATTAAAAAAAAAAAAAAAAAAAAAAGTCACATAACGTCACGTGACGTATATTGCGTCATGTTAATTGTGTTCAATTGTGTTCAAATTCAATGTTTCACACAGGACACAAACACCAGTCTCCTGGGTGAACTGATTGATTGATTGATTGATTGATTGATTGATTGATTGATTGCACTGTAATAATCCCCAAGGGGGAAATTCTTTTGTCTTTTGCCACCAAGCCACATCACACAACAACAATCAACAGGACAGTAGATACATCAAGACAGGGCACAATGCAACATACACTACAGCAAAGCACAGGTGTACCACATAGACACTGTCAGGTCACAGAAATCACAGCAATACCAATAAATAGATAAATCACCCCATCCTATGTTGTGTGTTTGTATTACCCGTCGACAATCCCTTCCCCAAACTACATCCGCCAACCATATCACCGTGTAGAAGGAAGAGTACTGCTAGCTCACCGAGCACCACTGAACTAGCTCAGCCAAGGAGGACAGCATTAATGTTTACATCTCGAGCTGTCACATGACCAAGACCTTCGTCCATGAGTACATGCACACTTCCTTCTGTGTGGTGATAGGGTTAGTGGGTGTAGTTTGGTGGAAAGAAATAATCCCTATATGAAACTGCTCACAGCAAGGTCTGTGGATTATCTTGAGTAAACGAGTCATGATTTCTGGAAAGAAACATTGCTGCTTGCAAGTTTTTCAGATGGATATATTTGGCACTTGGAGCACCACAAGCTGAGTGCCATCTAGTTTCATTATACTGGAGAGAAAATAGACATCTCTACTGCAAATATCTCCAACATTTGGCAACTCACAAAACCTTCTAGATTAACAAATAGCACTACAGATAAAAGGAAAAATATGTATTTTTGAATTTGGGGTGAACTGTTCCTGTAAATATCCTTTAAGTGTGGAATCCAAAGATTACATGAAATGACTGAGGTCAGTTGAATTAACCACGATCAGGCGATTGTGTAATAACTGCAACAGGCCTAACCTGTAGCAGAGCTGAGATGCTCTTAATTTGGCAGAGCTAGGTTCTTGTGCAGTCAAATACGCAGTTAATGTGTAGATGTTGAGATTTTTGGGCTAAACTGTTGGGGCAGTCAACACCTTGTCATCAAATGCAGATTCAGGGTGATGGGGCAGCTTGAGTGACGTATATAAGTTATCTGTGTGGTTACCTGCTCAGTATGTTAAAATACATGCCAATACGAGCAGGCAAAGGTTCACCACACAGCCAACACCACACTCCTTGACTAACATTAATCTTCCTTTATCCTGAGACACTGTGTGAGGTAGACTGTGTGATATGACAGTGGTAGCAGCTCATAGAGCCTTGGGCATTTCTGAATCCTGTGCTCTTCATCTATCCATCACCTCACATTTGTCAGGACGCAGCGGGCTGAGGTTGTGTCACAATTCTTATTACCTAGAAAAAAAAGTGCCTCTCTGGTGGTGTGTTCTCGAGTGCACTAATGTTCAGCCTGACAACTTCCTCACACAATGTTGTGCAAGGGCTCATTTCACTTCAGTTTTTGGATCACACTGGTGCACTTCAAAACAACAGTTGTCTCTCAAATCAGCAAATACAGAGGAAAAAATCAAGTGCACATATGAGAGAGCTGTACAGGTAGAAGGTTAAGATTAAAGCCCAACCCCATTTCTTATTTTTACCCCTACCCCTCATTTTCAAGTGCCCCTTTGGTCCTCAGAGCAAAATTAAATGGGCGGTAGTTGAAATCTTCCCCTATGAAATGGGACAATCCTTCAAGACCCTGATATGTTATCAGTATGGGTCAATGCTGGCGTTTATGTAAACAGACATGACTATGGCAACAACGGTATTATCACTATGACATTTGCCATCTATCTGACAGAGACAGAAAAGCATGTATGCTCACAATTCATTCCCAACTTCAGGTTTCACTATCAATCAAATAAGTCATCAAGTAAAAAAGACCACTGCTTCATTACCAAGCTACTACCAATGCTCTGTGGGCTAACATTGACAAATCATGCTCCTACCATGCCAGTCTGCACAATGGATGTATTAAGATGGGCCATTAATTCCTAAGGAAGTTGCTCAGTGCCACATGAAGTGAAAAAAGCTTTATTTCTTTGGTATGAAATTACCTGGAGGATCGCCACTACTTCCGCATCACTGGGCACACGAAGGTGCCCTAGCGGCTGACTTCTGGTTTAGTGCTCCGCTAACTTTAATGGGTATAAAATAATTTAATGTTGCAGCTCTTTTAGTATTTCCAAATGTTATCGGACTGAGTGGATTAAATCTCAATAGTGGAACAAGTCATTTTGCAATTGTTGTGAAGTTCAATAGACATCTCTTTCCCAATATAAGTCAATGGAACAAAAGTCTTTTTGGACCAAACAGCATCACATGACAGACCCCAGAAATTACTGTACCACTGTTTGGTCACTACAAAAATTGGCTTCAAAACCTGGCACAAGCCTGGCAAGCAAGGTAATTATAACAGTTTCTATTATGAATTTTTGACCCATAGAGGTTTTCTATTTGTAAAACTTTAATCTAGCGAGAAGAGTCATTTAAAATTCTGTGACATCATCATAATGCAAAGTCTATGCGCTGAGCAGGGCCAGCAGGAGAAACACAACTGCGCATATTCAGTAGGCTGCATACCGCGAAAGTAAACCATGTTGAACCATAGAAATAGAATGAGAGTAGAATGGACATTCCAACTGAAATTAACATAGCAGATGGTCACAGCGGCAGCCATTTTTATGTTTACCATTGACACTGTAAAGAACTGTGTCTATTGTAGCAGGCTTACTTCTGTATACCAAACTCACTGAGGTGAGGTTTTGCATGAAGGACCCAAGTGAGCAGTGGAGCAGTATGGAGTACAGCATGGAGAGGCCTCCATCTTTGTTGCCTTGCCGCTTTAGAGGAAATGGGGATTGCTGGATTTAATTGCTTTATATTTCTGTTGGTTAGTATTATAATCACAATCTTTGGTCATGTTTAACCATCTGATATTTGTAAGATTTTGATAGAGTTTTAAACGTTGGCTCATAAAAGTGTTCATAATTTGAATGTGAAAATAGGCCGAGGCAACATGATGAGCATCAGCAAGAGACAGACAAAAGGAAAATGCCTTTTTGGTGTGTACGTGTGTAGTTCTCAAAAATTGTAATCTGACACACTTTACAGCCCCACTGACCTGTACTGTCACTAGGGATGATACCGATCAATTGACAGTTAACTGGTCATTAAGAATTTGATTGAACATGTAAAATTTACGTTATCAAATAAAGATCAGATTCTGAAATGTAAACAACGTGTCGTCTCCCATTGCATACTAGCAATCAGTAGAATGGTGTATTTAGAAAGCATGTTTCAATGAGTAGCAGCAACAAACAAAGGGACAATATAAGTGTTTCATGAAAAGACAGCCATGTTGGGGTCTGGAAGAAATAATGCAGCCAAAGCGAAGTATTATTCAGTTATATTCAGTGTGTTTCATATGTCTAAGCTTCTGCATCTCTAAATGTTTCACTGGCTAAGCAATGCTGTCAGAGAATGTACAAATATGTTGCTGTGAGCTTTGATTGAGGAAATACAATGCAATTGGCATTGTATTTTTAATAATTACAATTAACTGATTGATTGTTCATGTTACCAATGATCAATTAAGGAAAGTGCTTACAGTTTGCAACCCTAGTTGTCACCCTAACAACTAACAGCAATTGCCTTTAACTATTCAAGTGAACATGGCGAACAGATAAATGTCCTTTCTAGTCTCATCTATTTCTATGGGTTGAACTCAGTGACTGCCTGAGTGAGCCAGCCAGGGTCTCCCTGAACAAAAACCATCCCTGTGCACTGGATGTTTATGTTGAGGTAATGTTGCATTCACATCATGTGGGATGGACAGAAGCCATTACAAGGGTTCCCATACTTAGGACTTGCAAAGGTTCATATCCTTGGACAACTGAAAATGGTGAATGCCATGGTTACTTGCTAAGAGTGTCATCAGCCCACTGAATGAATAGTTATTTAGAGTTGGCTGTACGACAGACAGTCATAAGGGGGTAAAATAATGCGCATCACATTAAATTAGACTTCAGTTACTTTGAACAATGGACTGCTGCGAGGCAGCTTTGATTTAGTTTCTAATCGTGTATTTACAGGCCATATAAAAGAGGAAATTTCTACTCATAATTACCTCTTGCAGGTTGATGAACAAGTTAAAAAAACGTTGGAAACAGATGATCATGTGAACCTCCATATGACATACATGTGGCATGTGCACTGACCACACTTCCAAGTGACCCTTTTTCCACAGAGGTTGCATTCCAGTAGGTGTGTGGAACATGCATGCACCAGTTTCCACAAATAAACTGGTATTTCTTGAAGAAGAATGTGTGCACCTTACACACCAGTTCTCAAACAGCTTTCAAGAAATAGTTGCAGTGATATAAGGTGGACATAGAATATGAGGTAAAAATATAACATTACAATAAAACACTGTTTGTGTAGCTTGTTTGTTTGCATTTTACACGTTCTGTAAAACGTCAAGGGGCACATTAAAAAATGTAACTTTTGTTGACTTTGAGAAATTGGAGCCATTATTTCCTGTCAATAATTGTAGAGTACTTTGTTAAGTCTGTTTTAATATGAGCTCTGTAGATTACTAGTGCATCAATCAGCCCTCTGAAGCCTAATAATGATGACTGCAGTGATAGTTTACAGGTACATGTGATGAATTAGCTGTATGAACACTATAAATAGCCACAGCGGTGCGTAATGGCAGCTGCTCTGATGCTGTTGGAGAACCTCCCTGATGCAACTATCTGTGAAACTGCACTTCCTTTGCCATCAACAGGTCTAATGAGAGCACAAGTATTGATATGCAAACGGATGATTAAGGGCGTTCCTACGTCTATTTATTGCTCACTGTGGGAGTGGATAGGCACCCAGTTCCACAATGATTGATATTTATAAAAGAGAATCAGGCATCCAGGCAGTTTTATAAATCTGACAAAAAGAATGCGTGTGCACTTTTCTGTATGTGTCTCTACACAGAGTTTTATGCTTCTGGCCTCAGGTCTCCACTATGCTAGACTGCTAATCTATTGCATCTGTCACATGGCTCTGAATGAATCCACAGACAGTCTTTGTCAACACTTACAAGTTCTTTATTCATCAATTTCATGTATTTTATGATTAACACATTAATGTCAATTGCCTGCTGTGCATTAACATAACAAGCTTTTTTTTTTATAACAAAGTAAGCTAAATCCTGGACTTTGTGTTAACGGTCTCTAACTTTTTTACAATGAGAATTAGTCATTACAATGAAATCTGTTGAGAGAGACATGCATTATAATACTGCATATTCACCATATTCACTTTGTTTCCTGGCTGCCTAAAACCTGCTGCTTTTACTACACTGATTGATTTAGCTCCCCCATCTGATCACCAGTAATGGAAAAAAGAACAGCTCTACCATTTTCCTTCCACATTATCAGTGTCAGGCTTTTGAGTCAGTTTGTAGACAGGCTAATTGTTACATCATTTCTCATCAGATTTTTCTCTTTCGTACTTACTATTAGGGCTGTCAAAGTTAATGCCTTAATAACAAGTTAAAGCAAATTCCTTTTAACGCCAGTGATTTTTTTGATGTGCAATTAATGTGCATACATTCTATAATTATAATTGGGATATCAGGAAGCGATGCAGCAGTAACATTATGGGTGGTATGAAGAAACAAACCTCTGAGCAGAAATGGATAAAGAAAGCTGTCTTTTGATTGTCAAGTTTAGCTTTAAAGCCCTGCAAGATGGTTCTCTTCACAAGACCAAAGTTATTTGCACTTACTGTTGATGTGAACTGAGTTACCACCAGAGTATATCGAGTCTCAAATACCACTTGCTGGCCAAGCACACAGCTGATGCAGAAATCCCTCCTCCCCCTAACCAAAGGCACACCAAGCTGAATAGTTTGCAATGGAGACGCCTGAACAACTCTATAAGCTACAGACTTTCAACAGCGAAACCTTAATGTGGGGCTACAGCTTGCTGGCCGATTAACATTTTGGGGGACGCGGGTCTGCTTGAAATAATTCGCACTGTATCCGACAACAGCGTGTATGAATTGCCTCCAAGAGCTACCACTGTAACCAAGATACAAAACTTCTATGAAGACGAGAAAGCTAAGGCAGAGGAAGCGTTGGGACAGACAAACACGATTACGCTTACCAGGGACTACTGGACTTCTCTCAGTAATCACAGTTACCTCTGGGTCACAGCACATCATTTTGACCCTCAGTGGAAACTTCAGTTGCATGCTTTGACTGTTGTGAAGACAGAGGAGAGGCACTTCACCTACGCATGCGCCAAGCACTTAATGTAGGTAGCAAACAGTGGGACAGTGAACATAAAGTAAGCACACTAACCACTGATAGTGAAGGCAATATGACTGCAGGCAGCTCCATCTGAGCATATGCCTTGCATTGCACATAGCATCCAACGAGCCAGTCACAATTTTCTTTACAGAACAGTCTATTTGACAGTGCATTGAGAGAGTGAGCTTGTTAGGCTTAAGTTTGCCATGGTATGCTTTCAGTATGTTTTTTGAGTGTGCAGTACCTTTGAGGTTATTCTGGAGCATATTCTAGACAGTATTTATCATTGTTGTGGATTGTTGCAATAATAATACAAACATACATTTGCACATAGCAAGCACTCCTGTGTTTATAAGAACATTAAAAACTTGAAAAATATCCATTTAAGGTATATCTAGAACAAAATTAACAATGTTCCATTAATTTGCGATTAATCGTGAGCTAAGTATGGACAATCATGCAATTAACTGTGATTAAATATTTAATCGATTGACAGTCCTACTTACAATGCAACTTGTTAGAGTCTTATTTGAACAGTGTGTAGGTAAATAAGTATTTCACTGCTGGAAAGATGGTCTTTTTATAAAACTAGGCTGTCTATGCAGTAGAAAGGTGCAAATACTTTGAAATTGGTGCTACATACTCAGAGAATACAGACAGAAAGGGCTGCAGCATTTGCTTTTGTTTAAGAGGTAGAAATCCTACAACTGACAGAAAGCATTGCACCTTATCAGGCCAAATAAACAGTCCCGCCAATGGGTGACATAATGTGAGCTCTGTCATTTTTCCACAGGAAACAATGGTGGAAAAAAACATTACCACCATTTTAAACGGGAAATAGGCTACACAGTAACAGAATCCTGGTTCATATTTGTTCAGCACTGCTCACTGCTTTTACCATTTTAAGTGTCAGTTTTTCCAGCCTCGGTTTTTACAATACAGAAAACAGTATGGCGCCCACTTCTTGTTCACAAACTCTCATATTACAGCCAAACAGTGCACTAAAATATGTTTCTGGAGACATTTTAGGCAAGTAATTGGCAATAAAGTAACAGCATCTTGGTTTATATTTGATCAGCGCTTCTGATGTGGTCTGAATTTGGTCTGAGTTTGAAGGAGAGAGAAGGGCTGGTCTCTCTCTCTCGGTCCCCTTCTATCCTCTTTGTGTCTGTGGTGGCAGGCATACAAAAATATAGAAGTACAACCTGTAGTTGGCGCAACACAGAAATAAAATCTGCAAGTTTAGGCTAAGGTGTCCAGTGCTCACTAAATAATCCTTTGTGACAGCAGACATTTTGACTTGTCAAAGTATGAAAAGCACAGGTGTTAGTGATGACATTGATGATGGCTCAGTAAGCCACGATAGTACAGTGAGTCAGCATGCACAGTACCAGGACCCTGAAACTGAAGCAGTCATCATTCATTTTCCAAAATGTCTTTAGTGAAAAAGGCCCATCAGTGCTGAGCTACGGAGGCCAATCTGACAGCTGAATGCAATTAACAAGCTGACAGAAGGTACAGCTAGGCAGGCTGAACTGGTCCTACTCCAGCACCAGAACTGAGAGTCCCTAATCTCTAGGGTCAGGACTGAGAACCTCAATGGAAACAGGAAACTATCTTAAAAGTCATACAGCAATGTCCTACACAAGAGCCACAGACTGAACAACAGCTCACAATATTGGATTATTGGCCTGATATCTGATATGTCGATATATAACAACTCATTTGGCCTTTAACTCATACTGATATCAATAAATTCACTTTTTCCCACCTAATTTTAGTGATCATCAAGTCTCTTCTGTAACATCATATGATGCATTCATACTCTCAAGCCCAGTTCAGACCAAAGACTTGCAACAAGACCAGCTGCAACAAGCAACTATCTGCAGTTTGCCATTCTGCTACATACTAAGAACCTGCTGGTTCACACCAATGCAACTACATGAGCCGGTGTATCATCTCTATGCATCTCTGTACTGTAAGTACATGCAGCAGCAGCGACCCACTGTCTGACATTGGCACATCATGAGGACGGAAACAGAGGGTTCGGTGGGGACGGAGTACCTGCCGCAGCTAGCGAACACGCCGTCTGCAGTCATTTTGACGTGACCAGCGGACTTCACTACAAGGCAACTGGCTGTTAAAACAGGTGACGTGCCTTAGGTTATAAAACCAGCCACCAGCGATTTGACCAGCAGAGTTGCGGATGACACCATGAGCCGGCTTGAGTCGAACTCAGACTGGCTAGTTCACATCGCTGCTACTTTTCTCTGCAATGCTCTAAAATGGTTTGGTCTCATTGCGAATCACTGTTCCGAAGACATGAAATAGAATGCTTTTCAATGTATGTAACATTTATTTATCGTGCAAATTAAAGACAAAGCATGTTGGCTGATTCTGATAGTTCATTTTAAAGCCGTTATGTGCTGACAGTATTGTGCATCCCTAACCCACATTAGCTCTCCCACTAAAGTCTTCTTCTTAAATTACTTACAAACACATACACGGGTCTTGTCTTTCGCCTTAGCTTGTTATACCAGCAACCACATAAATTTTCACAAGAGAAAATTCACTGCCAATTTAGGGTTGGGGAAAAAATCGATACAGCACAGTATCACAATATTTATACACAGACACCAAGTATCGATTTTTTATTATATAAATTATTAAGATTGCAAAAAAAATTTTTTTCAGATAGATTTTGTTGCAATAAAAATGATTAAAGTGAGATAAACAGACTGACAACTTCATCTAATTAGACAAAACAGATGTTGACAAAGTTTTTCTTTGGGAACATAGTCTGCAGCTGAAATCAGGTGAGAAATTGCAATATATTGCAATATATGTTATCAAAATACTATCACAATACTACAATATCGCAATAATACTGTAATGTGCCTTAAGTATTGTGATAATATCATTTCGTGAGGTTACTTTTGATTCCCACCTCTACTGCTAATGTTGGTTTGCAGGCTAGATAACTATTTGGTATGTAAATGTACCAAAAATATTACTCTATCTGTTCAAATACTGGTGTGGTCCTATGCTTCAACACCATTCTAAACACACTGTCCACCCATGGCTTGTAAACTACAGCACAAGCAAGCTCTTCTACCCCTGCTGGGGCTCAGCCTGCCAGCTACTGTCAATCAAACACACACATTGCCACGCCTCTTCAGCTGCTGAGAGGTAAAGGAGCATTCCTGACATTTCATTAAAACATTTACCTTCCTTTAAATGATAAATAACTGTTAATAATAAACTAAAAAAACATATTGGTAAATTTTGGCTGCAAAAAGGGGATGACTAAATGTGATTTCAGCTGTACTTAAAGCAGAATGTGAACTTTTCCGTTTGGTTTGAAGACATGATGAAGCTGGTTTTCCTCTTGCATGTGGTGCTGCAGCCCAGACAGACTGCACAACCAGTAACTAACCTGCAGCATCTCTGTCAACAGCAACACAGCCACACAGACAGGCTGCCTCTGCACAACATTTGTATCTCATTCTGGCCTCTGCATCACATGAAGTGATGGAAACTAAGCTGGAGTCCTGGTTGGACAGAATCATAACCCAGGAAGCATCAAGAAGAGACTCAACCAGGCCAGAGTGTTGACTGGGTTGTGGTGAGCCCTGCTGGGACTCTGCACCTGCCAACAACAGGGCCTCTATGGGCCGTTTCACTCATGTCAACCGGTCGCGCCTCAGCCCGGCACAAAGCCTCGCAAATACAAACACTGTTAGGTTTCTATCCATCTGAATCCTGGTACGGCCTCTGAGACGGTCCGTTATCTTTTCCTGTAGCCACTCCTCAAACAGTCAACAAACCGAGCGGCGACAATCCAGCGTCCCCACAGCTCCCCGCACAGCCGCTACAGAGCTGTCTGCTGCTCTGAGTCACCGTGTTGTGTTGGAGGTGTCGGCTAACACTCCGCGATGTCTGAGCACAGCCACCGGAGAACTCACCTGCTTTCAGCAGCGATGTTGCTGCAGGCTGGAGGTCCGCTCCGCCGCTGCCACACCATCCTCCATCTTCCCTGTAGCGGCTGCTGTCTGTGTGCGTGTGTGTGTGAGTGAGTGTGTGTGAGTGTGTTCGCCAGCCTCCCAGCCCCTCCCTCCTCCCAACGCCACCGTCACATCATCATAGGACACAACAAACAGCCTGTCCACTGTTGGACTGTTGAAGACGTGCACTGGAGCAGTTTGCTGCACTTTGAATTCATGTCGGGTTTGAGGAGCTTCAGAAATATGGCCATCCATTTGATTTAAAAATGCAAAGCATACACCAGACATTATGAAATAATCCTGTAAAACCAGAGAGAAAATATAAACAGAGCATTCTGAAAGGATTCTCCTCCACTTTTTTCACATTTTGTTGAGTTGCAGCCTTATACCCAAATCGTTTAATTCATTTTTTTTTACCTTTTCAATCTACACTCAAGATCATAACATGACAAAGCAAAAAGTTTTTTGTTTTTTTTTTCAAAATTTATTAGAAACTGAAAACAAAAATATCACATTGACTTAATTATTCAGACCCAGGGCCGTTATTTCTGGTTGGTGGGGTGGGTAGAGTTGGTAAAGTAATACCATTACTTTATCCAGTAACGAATAGTGTAACTAATTATTGATAAAATTTCAGTAATAATATTACAGTTAGCCCAAAACCAAACAACTAGTTACAACTTACTTTGTTATCACATCACTACTTGATTTGAAACACAAAAATCACACCAGCGGACTTATTTTTACAAGCCAGTTTTGAAGATGGCAACACTTACCTTAGCAGCTGAAAAAAGTAGTCGTACTAAAACTCTTTCCACTGCAAAAAACATATCGGTATGACACACTTACTACAACCAACAGCACAACAACATGGAGCTCCAGTATTACCCTGACATTCACACACAGCACAGGAACCAAAAGTAACCCTTCAGACATGGTACCTAGGTCCTAGGTCCATTTATCGTTTCCACTGAAAACAGTACTCTTAAATGTGGGCAGGGTTGTTGTCACTCACTGCTCTGTCTAGCAATCGTGTTTCCTCTTTGCCAACAAAAGCTAATAGAATGGTCAGAGTTGTCTTGATGGATTCACATCATCAGCTCATGCATTGAGTAACATTACAAGTAAATGTTCCACCTTAAAAGTTGCCGGCAGTCGATCCAGTGAATTAAGTTATTTGTGATTGTCCTCTATTGACCAATCGACAAACTGCAGTGTTTCTAGCCTCATCTTGTAGTGTGTGCTAGGAACCCCAACAGAGGGGTAACCAAAATGGGGACTGTGAGGAACGGTTCCGTTGGTACCATCCACAACTTTTCACTGTGGAAACAGCAAAAAATGCATATCAAACTGACCTGAACCGTGCTGGACTTCTTGGTGGAAATGCGGCTTTAGACCCCCGTTCAGTCTAAAAACGTTTTACTAAAAAGAAGAAAAACAAGACAAACTGCATGAACTAGTGTGTCTAATTAGAGTCCAGCCCAGACACTTTTGTGTTTTATAAACAGATGGCAAGCAAGTAAACAAATGGTTACCTAGCAGCAGACATTCACTGCTAGGTAGCATACGTGGCCTCAGACAAAAGTGGACAATGAGGGCAGGAGCTTTCAGGGGCATTGGAAAATGTAATACTTTAAGTGAAAGATGAAACAGTTGCAACTGTCTCATTTGTGTGTGATTTTAAAAAAAAATGTACGATGTGAGAAATAGCTGGCCCCTATTTTGTTGTTGTTGTAATTTACTTATACAATAAATGGAGAGAATGAAAATGAAAAGAATTTATAAAAACTGTGTAAAATCTATGACACCATCTATTATAGTGGAGCTTGGAGTGTCTGGTTTAAAATGTCTAAGACATACATTTTGAAATCCTGAGCTATATAGCAAAAACCAACAATAAAACTCACAAAAAACATTGGTTCATCTTTCCACTGTTCCAACAATCATCAACTATGGTTGGGTTGAAATAAACCCTTCAATCACTCTTTAAAGTGTGAAAATACATTGGCTCTGTTCACACTAAAATTACTGATTATTTAGATGGAGTTTGGTGATGGTGATTTCAGGGTTGTTTCTGGTTAAACAAAAAGGATCTTACTCTTTAACTAAAAGGTCTATCTCTGTCGGGATCCTTTCTAGTCAGTTGCAAAAACAAACACTTTTAGTAGATGTATATTGAGGTGCACAGATGCTCCAATTGGTTACAATGCAGCCTGTTTTGCTGCTGCTGACTGACCTCTCGCTCAATACGAGACCAGTTAAAATATTGTTATTCCCAGTAGTCACTCAGACACAAACGTGGGAAAACGGGGTTTTAGAGCAAAGTACTGAGATAAAGGTTAATAGAAATTGGTCCAGAGCGCTGAGGACCTCAGAATTTAAAGTTCACCTTTCAGGTGTTAAAAAGGTGTGCAAAGCTTGTTGTGTGATACCCAAGACCACTCAAGGCTGCAATCACTAGGTCAATGTAATGTTTCAGTTTATTATTTACAGTAACTTCGCGAAATTAACTAAAATTCTGTTGGGTTTTTTTTGTCATTATAGGGTGTTGAATGAAGATTGATTAAACTGACTTAAGTATGAGGTTACAACAAAACAAAATGTGAAAAAAGTGAAGGGGTCTGACTACTTTCTGAATAAACTACAAACAAACATTTTTCTTTCAAATGTTCAAGCCTAAATGTTGGCTCAAATCCTTTCCTACCTTTTTAAGACCTCAATAAATATTAATTAAGATCCCAAAAAATGTTGAAACAATTGGCAGAATAGAGAGACAATTTACTGAGTCATTTGCCTTTCTTTATTTCAGTGCTGAGAATAGTGTCAATTCAAAAGATTCACAAGTCAGAGAACAGTTCAAGCATATTAATAAGCTTAATTTAAAAAAAAAGAAGTACATGACTTATTTGAAAAACAACACACGTTAT
This sequence comes from Cephalopholis sonnerati, assembly GCA_019142605.1. Classification (NCBI taxonomy): domain Eukaryota; kingdom Metazoa; phylum Chordata; class Actinopteri; order Perciformes; family Serranidae; genus Cephalopholis; species Cephalopholis sonnerati. Next base: position 5,817,196 of record JAGQAX010000007.1, on the reverse strand, counting down.
GAGCGGATCACATGACTCTTACATCGAGAGAAACAAATGAAAAGAGAAGTCAAAGCTCATCCAACATCCCGACATTGTAACACCAACACAAACTCTCCTCGGGACATGCAGCATAGCTCTGCTGCTCTCTTTTCAGTCTCCTGGTCTGGGTTCACCATCTCCCCCCTCTTGTGCATCTTTTTTTCATAGAGTTGGATTTAGTGATGAGTTCTGCTATCTTGGTCCCTGTTATATTCTCAGGCTGTCTGCGTCCTTTTCTGGAGTTTTACATACATTTGAAATTGGGCTTCTTTTCTTGTGCAGCTCTTAAAGCTCATCTTCATCCCTTTTCCTCTTGACATTCTGCTCTGTATTCCACTTTTACTTCCTCTCATCTTCCAAGTGGATCCTATATCAGCTGCATGCAGTTGCACACACATTTAGCATCTCTTTAATTAGTGGCACCTTCACCAAACACCCTCACATAGTAGCAGATTAGTCTCTGTGAGAGTATCCTCCTCCGTGCTGTACATCTCCATTTCCTTGTTTATGTAGAACCCACGCTCTACAGTGGCTTGTCCATGAGACAAAAGCCGCAGCTTTTCCACAAAGCTCCAATGTTCTGCATATCCATTCATGGCTTTGTGCAGGAAGCTGTCCACTCCACCATTTTCCATCCTACACACTGAATGCCATGAATCCCTCTTCTCTGGCCTCACTAAAGAGGAACTTCCTAAACTCACATCACCTGCATTTAGATTAAGAAAAGCATGTTACTTGTAATATGTTAAGCAGTCCCTCCAGGATGTTGCGATGTTGCACTTGAAACAATTTATGGAAATTCAGCCAACCTCTGTGCATTCTGACTGACTTTGCAACTTTGTCCAATCAACACAACTTCAATGCAAATACGAGGATCAACTGGTAAAATAAATATAATATAAAATGATAAAACATAAAAGAGCTCCACAAGCCCACAAAATTTTGGAGGCACTAATTAATGTATGAATGTTGGAAATCAAATGAGATTTATTTTGAATATACTTGCGAATTAATCACAGATTTCCAACTATATTTCAATATTATGTCTAAGAACATGGTATATTAAGACATTTCAAATGTCTGCGGACATTTGTCATGACTCATACTAGGCTATGTTTTTAATGATTAAATCCAACTCTGATAAAACTTTAAACTGCGAAACGATAGGCTAGTATAACTTGACATCTTAAATATGGCAAATTGTTGATTAATATCATCTTAGTCAAAGACACTGAGGAAAGCAGAGTGATAGCATTAGAGAAGGTGCACAAAGATTCCCTCTGTCAGACTCAATCCAGACTGTTGTATAAAGGGTCATATTGACTGCAGGTTTTGTTCCAACCAATCAAGAGCACACCTGGTTCCACTGATAAGGTGTTTGGAGACTGAGATGATTTTATTAAATGAGTTGAGCCTGGTGTGTTTCCTGCTCATAGAATACAAAGCTGCAGCCACGCAACCCTTCATGGAATTGTTTGGATATGCCCGTCCTGTATGCTTAACACCAGGGTTGTTGTTCATGTCCATTTCTTGTGTCTATATATATTACCCACTGTGACTCTTCTTGATGGCCTCTTGGCCTTCATGGCTCAGAGGGCATCCTTGGAGGGTCCAGGTACATCATGTTTCAGACGGTAGGTACTTTAGTGGGCGCTTTAATTGAATGCTCTAACAATTTTTTTGACAGCACTCTCAGTGTCTTTTCTCACATTAAAGCAGCATGCTCACTTCCACCAATCTGAGTGCCTGTTATCCCCTGACAAAAGCACAAAAACCACAAATGTTACCTGGAACACTGAACAAACTCTCCCTGTGTTAGCTTACACAGAGACTGTATATAAAGATGGACGACATGTCTCCACTTCCCCACACTGTACAGAAGTGAAGCTAAAATATGCCAGATACTGCTGCTGCCATCTTTTTACAGCATTAAATAACTAATTAGGTCAAACATCAGAAAAAAACAACACTGACAAACAAAAACAAACAGCAGCGTGATAAAAACTACCTTAACTGACAAAAAACAACATGGAGGGGGCAGGCTTTATGACCTATACTTTCTATGTTTCTACAGACAAAACAAAACACTGGCTCTAAATAGGGTCATTTGTGTTTTCACGTTGGTAAAACACTGAAAAAAATGATTTTTTGTTGCTGTTTTTGCTTTATTCAGAGGTTAAAATCACCAGGTCTGTTTGTTTTGCAGAATAAGGCTATTTTCACACATGAAGTTGGGTTCATTTGGTCACACCAGAGAGAAAAAATGATGCATTAATGCATTTTAGTTTTGATTCAGTTCCTGTTCACACTGACTTTTTGCAAATTAACCTAGGGGAGTAAATGTGAAGTTCTGCCGACTGACAGGTAACTCATTGATTGGACAGTTTTGGCGTTTGTCATCATGCATCGTTCCCGCATTATTAGGAGCCACGTGGGGAAATCAAATTCTAGTGACTGACAGATGTTTAATCAGCAGCACTTAAATGCTTCTAAAATGTTTATATTTATGTTCTTTAGTTTCACAAAGAGCTCATAGAGAAACAACGGATTGTAAGCATTATTAGGAGGCTATTATTAGACTGCAAATCAATCACGTTATGAATAATGACAAGCACAGAGACAGGATGAAAAGAAGGCGTCTTGTACAGTAATGATTCAGGGCTTCATACTGTGGTATCACTGTCCCACACTTTTTAATGAACTTAATGAACAGACAAAGTACATGGAGTCGCATACAATGATGGCAGGTTTAACAGCTCTTTAATCAGGGAAGATACAGTCACTGACATGCATATGTATTACCATAGTTACATGTATGCACTATCATAAATAGGTTATGGGATATATGTGGCCTTTATCAGGATCAATGATGAGATCATAGACAGATTACACTATCAACAGATGGATTTATTATTGGTTTAGCTGCTGAAATCATGCTTAAGTCTCTTATTTGCTATGATAAAATCCTGTGGTTGGTTCATTTTCGATCTTTTTACATCACAAACAAACCGCACCAGAGTCTGTTTGGGAGCGGACTGAAACCCACCTTTTTGAGCAGTTTTGGTTTTGGTTGTTTAGAGCTTTCCCACCAGCCCAAACAAGCTGTACTAACAAACGGACCTGAGTTTGTTTTAACCAAACCAAATAGGTTAGGTGTGAAAGCACCCTGAAAGACCTCTGTAGACAATTCTGCTCCCAGTAAAAACCTCTTTAACTTCTGAATGGTAAATTATCAGAGAAAAAGGTGAGCACACATTAGCAGGTGCTACGCTAGAAGCCCGTCTCCAACAAGCTGAGCAGTATCGGGGAAACACTGATTTGTAAAGTAGAACTGCTTTATTCAGTGGTTTTACTGGTTTAAATCACCTGGTCTGTTTGTTTTGGAGAGGAAGAGACCTCCGTGGAAAATTCAGCTCCTGGTATAAACCTACTAAACATTTGGATCACAAAAAATGTGAGCACACATTAGCAGGTGCTGGGCTAGCAGCTTGAGTCTGATGAGCTGAGTAGCGTCAGAAAAACACAGACTTTTTTTTAATGTGAAACTGCTTTATTCAGTGTTTTTACTGGTTTAAATCACCTGGTCTGTTTTCGAGAAGTAACCTTTATTCAGCTCCCGGTAAAAACCTCCTGAAGACAAGTTTCAGCTGCTTGCAATCTGCGATCCTCACCACTAGATGCCACTAAATCCCCCTAAATCTTACACACTGCTCTTTTTGAGTCTTGTGTTGGGTTCACAATGAACGCGGAAGTGCCCCGATTTGTTAACCCGTTCACACAAGACACACATTTCTCCATGCTGGTCAGCAGGCGATTCTGCTCTCTGCTCTGTTTAAATGACATGTAGAGCTCTGTCACTGTCTGCTTGTGTGAGTGTGGCTCTGCACGTGTCTCTTGCTGTGGAAGCATGGAATGCATATTCAAGCATTTATCATAGATCATTTATATCTTATCTAATGTGCACTTTATATGTTTACAATACATTTTTAGTGTGTTTTCTTGCCAGATTAGAAATACTAGACCAGACTAGAGCGTGGCTCGGGCCGCATTTTCCTGACTGAACCCGACCCAAGTCCCAACATAGTTATTGTTATGGACAATGTGTAAATGATCATCAAAAGGCTGCTGTTACGCACAGTCAAACACACTGCTCACACAGCACGGCACTGTACGTGCACTCAGTTGGAGCAGAACCTGTGTTCCAGCGTTGCCACGTAAATAACAAATTCCAGCACTTGAATAGACCATAGCACAACACAGCAGCATGTCAAGTGGGCCGAACCTGAACCAAACCCGAGAAAATTTTTGGATTTGTTATCCGAACCTGGCCTGACCCGTTGGGTTCCGACAGATCCCATCGAGTCCCATCGGGCTTGGGTCGGGTATCCACACTCTGGACTAGACACCGATCTCTGCAGATCATAAGCAAGTCTGGGCACTCGGCTCCACGTCCAGTGTGAACAGCCCATTCTGTTAACATGGGTACTGAAAGCAAGTGGGCAGCACTCCAAGGAAAATCAGCACACTTTCATGTCTAGTATGAACCTGGCGATATGCATCAGCACAGTACTTCATCAAGTTATACATACAGCCATACATAGAAACACACACAAGCCTCAGACACAAAAAAAGCAGGTAAGAAATCTTTATCCCAGATGAGCTTTATTTCTTGGTAAGCAGATGACAAAACACTGAAAGTGAAGATAAAAGACTTTAACTCTATAAATAAATAGAAAATTAATGAGATGCTAGGGATTATTCATGAAGGACATACCCTCCACTGAAGTAAACTGAAGAATAAATTAGAAAAACAGAAGCTACATTATTCTTTTTAAAAGCTTGTTGAACCTTTAAAAAAACATTTCTGCATAGATAGTCTTGTATTCAAAGTTTGTGTTCTAGGTCTGCAAGGTTGTTAAAATCCCCCCACCATACAGTTCTGATATGCACCCGTTCTCGATGAACAAACCTAAAGAATACATGGCTCAAAAAGACTCGTTTCAAGATTATCTATGATCATGTACACAGTGATTTGAGGTGATAAAGCATCTTACTTCATAACTCTTACATTGTAGTTTCTAAAAGAAGCTAAGTACAACGTGGTAAGGGTTACATGGAAGCACATGGAGACAGTGTGATGGGGACTGTAGGCGATTTTGGCTAGCCAGCCTGTGCACAGTGGCCACTGAAACCAAATGCAGTGTTTTTTTCTCCACAAAGCCGCCGTTTTGTCTTCAAGAATGAGCCAATGTAGGCAATTTACTCAAACCTCTATATACAGATGTGCTGGCACCCAAACTGCATCGAGGGCCCGCAGGGATGCCAATGCTCCTGCCACATTTAGATGTGACCACATAGTACATATAGTGAATGGTAATGTGTCCATGGCTACACTGATGGAACAACATCATCCATCTAACTTTACTTATTTGTTCACTTGTGTGCCGTTATTGTCCTGACAAAGCTAAACAACTAGTAACAATGACCAAGAACATCCTTGGGTAACAAAACAATAGATCTTATTCAAACTGCAGTCCATTATGTTTCCTAGGCAACTATCTGGAATACAGGGTAACTTCAGACTTATTAGTTTAAATTCAAGAATACTATTCTTCCCTTATCAATACAGATGAGACAATGTGGTGGGAGGAGCTATCATTTTCACCTTCTATATTACTGAAGGGATGGACTGTGCAGATACAGCATGTTACAACTTTTAAAGGAGTGCTAGAAATTATTCCTCAACACAAAGAAAGAATGAAGTCTTTGACCTTTTCCATGTTACCTCTATTTTTGTACAAGGTAGTGACATAAAGCAGCTAGGACTACTGTTAACTAGCCTGGTGCAAAATAACAGACAATATTTCAAAAATAGTTTAGCAATAATACTCCACAAAACAATGATTGCCTATTATCATCAAATAGTCCAAAGTGCTGTTCAGTTTTCACCTGTTGCACACTACACACCTGTAACAGATGAAGTAGTTGTAGAAACGGCAGCATGTAGCACCAGTGAATGTCCGGGAGACTCACTTCCCTAGCACTCTTTCCTTCAAAGTCGAACATCCGTACCGCTAAACTGGTAAAGCTAACGTTTCTCTGCTTGTAGATTTAGTGCTTCAGGTTGGCAGAAGGTAAGACTTGCAAGTTAGCCATGGCTTTTCACAAAGCAAACATAAGCTGTTGTTCAGCTAACGACTAGCTTTTTGGCTTTCTGATGCAAGCTACTGTAACTTTAGCTACATAGTTAGGACTTAGTGACAATATTCACCAGTAAAATCAAGAGCAGCAACCAAGGACCAACAGAAGAACAGACAAAGAGAGAATTACATGGTTAATAAATGTTACTGCCTTCAGAATGGAAATCTAAAGAAACTTCAAAGAAAAAAAGGAGCTTGGCTGTGCTTAAAACCTGCCACTGCAACAAGTGAGGGCTGAGTGAATTTCAACACATTCATTTAAAAAGGAGTGAATGTGAAGCTGGAAAAAGGCTTCCGATTGTATCAGAAAGACATTTTATCAGAGCTAGTGTCATTCTATTCTGTTCTAAAAAGGTTTAATCAAAGGTCCAGAGTGTAGGATTTAGGATCTATCGGGAAAAACATTGTATAGTATTCATAACTGTTACTGTTATAATCACCTAAAAAAAAATCATTGCTGTATTTTCGTTACATTAAAATGTGCTGTTTGTATCTTTATCATCTTCTGAACTACACTGCCTCCATGATGTCCTGTGATACTGCTCCATTTCGTCCGCATTCATAAGCTTTCAGAATATGTGCACACGGACGGAATAAACGCAAAGTACAGACAGAAGGCTCCATCAGTCTCCATAGATTATGTTAAGCATAGATGAGCCCTTGGCCTCCTTGGGTGCTCTTGGCCTGACAGAAGTTTTTAGTGAACACTGGGCTGGATGACGGCTGATATACTGTACAACATTTTTAAATACAATACATTTATTTTTGGTCTTTTACTGTGGACCTTTTTAGTAATTGCAGAATTGTAATTTTCACCCATACCTTTACTTTTCGTATAACAAGGCCAATGCCTCGGTGAAACGAATCAGTCATCCCCATGTTGTATGACAGTGTGCAAGCTATTGAGCCTTTCAGTAAGTGCAGCACAGACTCTACAGCTCATGTGCTGTACCCCAATGATATGATGCCATGACTCTTTTTAACCTTCTTGCTCTAGATTGGTAGCCAAGGCAATAATGCAAATGGCCCTTAGTTCTGCATGCTTAGCACAGAGGAGACTTTTCAGTTGGTTGAAGTCTGCAACCTCACCACCAGATGCCACTAAATCTGACACACTAGGCCTCCAAATGGACCAAAAAACAAACGCAAAAAAAAAAAAAAAAAAATCATTATTGTTCAATGATATTTCATCACTTGTATAGTAACAATTTGTATTGAAAATAATTTGTCCTACATTAAAGCTGAAAATGCCCCCTTTAAACGTTTTTATTAAATAATGGCATTTTCCCATTGACACTTTTCATGAGAGTATTGTTGTCACAACTCCCTGCCCACTCAGCTTCCAGAATATCAGAGTCCCTCTGGGATTTCTCAGGCTGTTTTGGGATTGCTGTGGTCTGAAAGGTCTGATTTTACAGCATCTTTGTGTAACAAATTGTGATGCATTGCAAATATTGTGATGTTAACGGTGTTTCTTTGCACTAAAATTACAGGAGAAAATAAAAATTGCAAAAATAGTTGTGATGCTGTCACAAATTCTGAGCTTATTATTATGAGCATTCAGTGTTTCCCACAGAATTTGAAAATATATTTGTGATTGTGGGGGGTCGCTGTCTGCTACAGATTTCTGCCGTTCGACACAGCACAATGACAGCCTGACAGTCCATCAGTCATCCCTACTCGTCATATTTTGCCGATTGGGCAGAAGACCCACAGCAAATAACATCCCACACCGAGCCGTTAATCTCACACTGACACTGAAACAGCTCAGCTCTGTTGTTAAGCCTGTTAACTGAAGGGTAATGTTAGCCATGATACGCTAACAATTAGCCCAGTCATTGTGTGTGTGTGTGTGTGTGTGTGTGTGTGTGTGTGTGTGTGTGTGTGTGTGTGTGTGTGTGACTCTGTCCCAGGCACAGAGCTCCAGTCCTGCAGTAGCAGTCTTATGATAAACAGACAGGGGTTGGGCAAAGCGATACGCTCCACACAGCTCCACAGTGAAATTATATTTTACCGGGTTTTAACAGTCAAATTTGCTGTGACTGGGCAAAATTTCAAGGTTGTCCATAATGCACAAGACTGGCTGAATTTGCACCAATTGTTGTGATCACAACATTGCAAGGTCCTAGAAGGACTGATATCTCTTAAGAAAAAAGACATTATGAAAAGACAGGAAATTTGAAATAAAAAATTAACTCCAATAAAACTTTTATTGTTCAAATAATAATGATGACATAACACTTCATGATAATTAACTTAGTTTTAGTAATTCATTAAATTATGTCACCATTTATTGGGTCATTTATATATTCTACTATTTCTTGTTTATGTATATAATACTGGCAATTTTGGAATAAAACATGTGATTTTTAATGAGTGATGACTGAGTGTAAATTCTGCTCTGCTCTCACCTCTACAAAGACATTGTTCCTCCTCCTGTGGCGGCTTCATTTAGTTTCTTTGCTGAAATATTTGATCAGAAATGAAGATGTGCTGATAAATGCCAACCTGGCATTAAAAAAAGCAGTGGCGATTTGACCTGAGGCATTGAGACACCTGAAACAAGACAGACACATAATGAGCCAACGGGCTTTATATGTGTGCAGATTTCCATTCTGAAGGGGTACTGGCTCAGATGAAGCTCAAGAGAATCCAGATGTTTCCGATGAACAACACACTGGGTGTCGTCAAAATGTCCTTACTCTAAAACCCCGTCCTCTCTACTCACTGTCAGGAGAACAGGACGGTAACCACGCTGCACCATGACTGCTTTCTAAAGTCGTCACTGCATCTGAAGCACTATTAGTTAAAGTCAGCACTACAGGTAGGTAAGCTGATCCTAAATCTGTGTCTAAAGGCAACTTCAATGTTGAGAAAGATTGATGGGGCTTACTGTTCCTCTCCCTCCCTCTCTTTCTCAAGGCTGCTGACCAATGACAGTGTCTAACCACTTCTTGTATGCCAGGGCAAAACGTCTCTGCTCAGGGCTAGAGCAGCTGTCCAGGATACCGCTCACGAAGCTGTGCTCAGAGGGCAAGGCGGGGGGGCTGGGCAGCGGGACGCCTCTCTTAAGTCGCTTGCTGTCACGCGGGTCTGGCAAGGACGCCCCATCTACTTCCATAGCTTCAGTACCATGCCTCTGTCCGTTCACACTCTCCCCCCTGCCTGCACAGCTTTGAACAGCGAGGTTTGGCAGGACGGGGTCACTGTTGTTAAGGTGGACCGACTTGCTGCCGCCATTGCTGCTGCAGTGGTGCTGGTGTTCCCTCCTCCAGTGGTGCCACAAGTAGAAGACATGCCGCCTGGAAGGGGTGGAAACACATCCAGCACTTTATTATTGAAATATACTGCACCTATACACCATATGACCAAAAGTGTAATACATGGGCACATTGTCCACTGCAATTGTTTTACCGGTTTTTCATGGACTGGGCTAAACTCCCCAGTGGGGCTAGGCGGTGTAACAACTATCGATATCGATATAGGGTCAAGTTGTATTACTTAACGCTGTCCTTCCAAAAAATCCGCCAATGTGCATCTCTCCTCTCTCACACTCTCCGCACAGCTCCGCCCCACACACGCATTCACAAGTTTGCCAGAAACACTAAGATAAACACATTGTTGCTACATTGTCTATTAATTAGTCTGCAGTGTGTCTCTATGTTGCACATGCTGCGCTGAATCAGTCTGTGAGATGAATGAAATGACTACAGTAAGACCTGTGCAGCACAGTGTCACGCTGCACTGTCTGCACTCTGTATCGCACGCAGCGGCATTCTGCCCCGATGCACGCACAAGCATGCGCGCGCGCGCACACACACACACAGCTCGGGCCGCATTTTCCTGACCAAACCCAACCCGACTCCGAGACAATTATAACCGAGCCCCGCCCGATCCCGACAGACTTTCTGATTTTAAAGTCTTAACCCGACCGGAGCCCTATGCAGTTTGTTACCTGACATAGTTACCGTTATGGACAGTGTGTAAATGACCATCAAAAGACTGCTGTTACGCACAGTAGAACACAGCGCTTGCACAGCAGCGCAGCACGGCACTGTACACACACTCAGTTGGAGCAGAGCCTGTGTTGCGTTCAGGTGTTGTCACGTAAATAGCAAATTCCAGCACATGAATAGGCCATAGCACAACACAGCAGCATGTCAAGTGGGCCGAACCCAAGCAACATTTTTCATTTGTTATCCGAACCCGAATTTTGTCCATATCACCCAGCCCTACTCCCTAGTAGTGTTGTCACAATACTGGAATTTCTAACTTTGATACACTACCTTGAAAAATATCAATATCTGATACCATTTTCGATGTAATGGGAGGGACATAATTGAGGACATAAAATTAGGATTTTTTTTATTAAAAGATAAATGAAAACAACATGTTGTGTTTTCTTGATTAGTCCCAGAGAACAGCAGAATGACTGTAGGAAACACTACCAATGAGAAAGAGCAAGAAAACGCAGCTGGTCCGGGTATATAAATACTGTGGAAAAGGAGTATTGAAACCGTTTAAATATTCAGAATCAATATTTATCGATAAATTGATATGTTTCATAATAAGCTGCTGTAAAATGACAAATGTCTTGTGTTCACCTCTCCTCACCTGTGACTCCAGAGTGTCTCGTGACCGGGGAAGGACTGGATTAGGTCTGAGCACAGCTCCATCTCCTGGTGGAAGAGCTGAAGGACTGTAGTGAAGTTGAGCTGCCTCTCCTCTTCACCTGCTGCCTCTGCACCTGACAGCTCCCCATTAGCCTGGCTGTGGCAGTGATGCTGGGGACTGCTGCTGGGGACTGTGCTGCACCTGTGCTGGGGTGAACTGGTGTTGGAAGCGGGAGTCTGGGAGAGCTCAGTGATCAGCTCCTTGAGCAGGAACTGGCGGTAGTGGAAGCCACTGTGGTCAGACACATGCATGGATACCCACAGACGCATAGAGGACAGCTCATCATGGAAAACCTATAAGGAAACATGGTGGTGGGCACAGTTGTTTGTGAAAAACAGATGAGTACTAAGGAAATCCAACACATATTTGGGGGATTGTCATGCTTTCAATTCAGCCATCACGTGATCTTAATCAAGATGTGACATATAATACACTGCACTTAGTAATTGTTCGCAAAATATGCTGACAGATTTCAGGAAGTCATCTTGACTGTTATCTTCACCTCTCAACAACTCAAGCTCCCATTTTTGACTTGACAGTGACCTCATTTAGGATCCTTGTGGACTGAGGGTAGAAGCTCTTCCTGAGCCTCTCAATATTGGCCTGTTGCATGCCGTCTCTTCCTGACCTTAATAGGAAAAACTAGGTGGTTGGGATTTTGTGTTCAGCTGAACTAATCACTCTGCAGGGCCCTGCGGTCCTGTTCAGTGTTGTTTCTGTACCAGGCAGTGACGTTCCCCATTAGGACGCTCTCAATAGTGCAGGGGTATTTGAGGGGATACCTTAAATCTTCTCAGGCATCTCAGATAAAACAGTCTCTGCCTTGCTTTCTCACCACTGGCTCAGTATGCAGTACCCAGGTCAGGCCCTCAATGATGTGGATACCAAGGGACTTGAAGCCGTCCACCCTATCCACCGAGGGCCTGTTGACATCAAAGTGGGTGTAGTTCCTTAGTTGCTTCTTCCCAAAGTCCACGATCATCTCCTTAGTTTTGCTGACCGCATGGATCAGCTGGTGTCTGTCAACGTGGACATCACTGGTACTGCTGTTTACGTTAGTCCTTTTAGGTTGACTACACTGAAACCTGTCTGTATATGACCAGGGTAAAAGTCAGTCCTTCTGATGCAGCGTTCTGGCCTTCTGTATTCTGCACGGTGCAAATGTTGGCTGAAATTGATTAGACATTGCTGTTAACGTGTGAGGGAATTTCCCACATTGTAAGTGCTAGATTTGTGGGAACTGATGAAATAATACACAGTACCTGGAATCCCACTCAAGCACATATTTTTATTTGGTAAAAATGTCTGTCTTGATATGGCATATAGGTTCTGATATTATTTAAGTTGTGTATAGTAGTTGAGTATGCTAAGGTTATGTTTACATTTACCTTATTTCTGTGTTACAATACAGGTAGAAGTTATTTACAACAGGTAATGTGCTATAAGGCGGTTAAGCATGTATGGAAAAAGAAGATTGTTTCAAACATTGTGCAGGAAGTCTATGTAGGTTTGGATTGGAATACATTTTTGACGATGTTATGCAGTATTTAAGTGTGTAATAATGGGTAATATGGTGAGAATATATAGAAGTAGGACATCATATCAGTAATGAACCAAACGAGATGGAATTTTGGAAGGATCTGGCCGGCTAATTTCTTTTTTTTTGTATTCTCAATAAACCTTGTTCACATTTTTTTCCCTGCCTTGTGTGAGTACTGTAGATCTTTACAAAAAGAACAGGAACACAAGTCAAAACTGAGACATCTTGCAGACTAAGTGGTCTTGGAATTTGGGTAAGTTCACATGGCCACTGTAGCCCTGTACACATGTTGATTAGACAGCAGCCAGGGTATATGTTGTTCTGTGTATGAAAATGCACAGATGGCACTTTAAGAAACCTAACAATAAACTCAATGAGTCTTTTAAAAGAAGGGGAAAAAAAAGCATTTCATCCTACCTTGACGTTGCCCTTGGCCATGTGCTGCAATACCCAGATGCGGTGGGACCAGGCGTTGTAGTTGCTGGGATAGCGACAGGCAGCGTCAGAGCACACCTTCATCTCTTGATGGAGCGTTCTGGCCAGATGGTCACTGAGCTGCTGGCTCCTCTCTGCATCAGCCTGCTCGGCTTCACCCTGATGATGCTTCCCACTGTGGCCCACAGCAGAGAACTGACGCAGGATCTGCTGCAGCACCCAGCGTCTGCAGGGAAACAACAACTGCTGGTTGAGGTAACTCTGTCAACCTGACGTTCTGTTACTGCTAAACACAATCACAGGGTCTCTCATCTGCCACTGGAGATGTGAAGTCACACTTAGCAGTCAAAAGGGAACTTCAATTTGTATTATATCATACTGCAGCTATCAAACTTAAGTTTGAATGTGCAGTCCTCAGAGCGATGTGTAACAGCACCTCAGCTAGTTAATTAAAGAAATAATGGATGAATAAAGGCTATTCTATGTTACCTGAGAGTCAAAAAGACTACATTCTAAATTAGGAGGTGACACTGACTATCATAATGGCTAAGCAGAGTAAGGCTGAGCATGAAGCTACCACTTAAATCTAGTCTGGTTTTGTCCTATCTTTTTTCAGCAGAAGTGCATAACTTTTTCAGGGACTCAGGAACCTCACCTACATTTCAACTGGAGGTTCTACCATCAAAATTTAGATCTTTGGCCATGGTTTGTGGACCCAGAATAGTCTCTGCTCTGGCTTTAATATTTTTTGATGCTCCAGAGACTATTGTGACAGTTTGCAGGGATGAATGTTGCTAATTGGTCAAACACAAAACCTGGGGTGTCTTCATTAAAAAGAAAGTGCAGGGCACAGCTAGAATGAACAATAGAGGGAGCGGTGGACATTCCTTATAACGGTTATTAAATACAAAGTTTTATCCTCGACTTCCTGTACTCATTGAATTGTGCAGTTTTAAGTCTCAGCATGACTCCTTAGCATCCATTCACACAGAGTCATCATCTTAAGCACCAGTGTGATTTGAAAAATCTACAATAACTTACCTTTTCTGATGCGATGTAATTGCAAACAGGCACAAAAGGGACTAGTATAATTCCTGGAACTATTTCTTCAAAAAAGACTTAACCTGGTTGAAACAGTTGGGAGCTGCATGAATATGTGACTGAAGCATTTTTACTCACTGACATAAATAACTCTGCTTAACTAACGGTTATTTCAGCCACAACATTCCTCTCACTGAAACATGCACAAGTGAAAATGACAAGAAAGGACTGCTCTTACCGGTGTATCCACGTCTCTGGGCTCTTGGGAAATTTGGTGAGGGCGAGCTTGCCCAGGTAGAGGTCCTTTTCTGGGTTAAGAACTCCACACTGCAGTAGCTCCTTCCTGCAACAACAATGCAACATACAAAAGAACTACAGAGCAGACTATGGCTGTCTTTCACATGTTTTAGCCCCACTGTGACATGTTGAGTTGCAATCATATGTATTTCCATGGAAGCTTCACATCAGTGAAGCACTGGTCTCACTATGTTCATCTTTGAGTGCCGTGCCCTCTTTTGTGTGGGGATTCCAGTGTTTCCCATGGGATGGAGTTTAGCAGTGGATCACGCGCACATGTGAAAAAAATTCTGTGCATTTATCACTACAGGAATCACTTCTGTTTCTTTTTTTTGATCGACCAATCTTTCAAACTCATCTGAAAATTCAAAGGTGATTTGATAAACAAGCTATTAGTTTATGTGTGAGCCATATCACCCACCAGGTGACTGTTTACATCCACTGAGTGTAGGCTAGCAGCTAGCTAGCTGTCATTTATTCTTCTAATTATTCATTCTTAAACAGTATGGGAGAGAGACCTAGGATGTCTGATGGATGATGACGAATGGCTGAGAATTATATCTAACAATGGGAAATACATTAGGGAAGCTAAAGGGAAATTTACACGATACAAAATAACACACAGGTATTATTGGACACCACAGACTCAACATAGCAGGTACAATAAACAATAATTTGTGTTGGAAATGTCAGAAAGACATAGGTACTTTGTTACACTGCATATGGGAGTGCCCTGCCATTCAACCTTTCTGGAAAACAGTCGTGGATAATTTAAGCAACTGGCTGGGTAGTGACATACCATTATCTCCCAGACTATGCCTATTAGGGGACAGAAGTCAAATACACAACATATCAAGCGGAGAATTCTCCATAATCATGGCAGGGACTACAACGGCTGCCAGGACAATACTTAAACTGTGGAAAACACCCAAATCCCTTGAACTGAAGGACTGGGTAAACATCATGATAAAAACAGCTTCATACAAACTTATGCTCAACAGGATGAACAATAGAAACAAGAACAAGGCATCAATCTGGGACCTGTTTTGGAATTACATCACACTGCCTGATAACTTACAGCATGAATACCTTCCTTTGAGTGTGTTGGGACCACAACCATGTGTTTCAAACAATAGAGAGGCCTTTACGAAACCAGTGAGCCTGAGAACAAAGGAGCCACGCCAGGTTTCTGTCGTCCGGTAACTGTTAGAAATGTAAATCATTTTTAAAGTTCAAACTCTCGCTCCCTATTGGGCGACAGCGGCCGGATCCAGGTACAGTCAGGCGGAATTCCCTCTGACGTCACCGAAACTTTAATTGCCGCTGCGCGCCGACGCCCCTCGCAATCCCCGTGTGACTCGTTGCTGGAAGGAAGCCAAACGCTTCTGAGCGCAAGTTGCTGATAGGGAGCGATTCAAACGTTTGAATTTACCGACCTAGGCCGCCCTTTTTCTTCACTCGCTGGACGAGGAAAGATACCTTTTTCTTTTTGTTTTTAACACTCCACGGAGACCCAGAGGAACGCCGCGCAACCCCGCCGTTCCCACACATCTGCAGAGTTAGGAGAAACACCCCTTTCTCCTGAAGAAACGGAACCCCCGAGGCCCCGCTTCTTCACTGAGTCGACTCCGCTGATCCCTCTTCTGCCACACCGAGGACAGCATCTTTCATCCCGCTGTAGGACGCTACAGCGGCCCCGCGCTTTCATCCTAGAGCTACGGAGCGAAAGGACGGGACACACGCTAATCGCGCCAAGCGATTCCAAGTAAGAGCTTTAGTCTGGGCAGAGATTTTATAGTTAGCGTGTTAAACTGTGACTGTTTGAACTACAAGGACCGCGTGTCCTATTTTACGTTGTTCTTTGATTGCTGTTTGTTGTTGTGCTCGCCCGAGCACACTGATTGTGTCCTATTCGGTGGATAACCCGCCGTTAGTTGCTGCCGGCCGTGCGCTCACAATACGCCGCTTTCCTATCTGGAACAAAGACCAGCGGACGGTAGACTGACTCCCGTTAGCCTACCAGCCTCTGAGGGATAGGAAGGTGACCATTGTGTCCCCCCCGCACCCGCCGTTACCTCTTACAAATTCCGAGCGCTCGCTCGCTTTCCCTCTCTCTCTCTCTCTCTCTCTCTCTCTCTCCTACTAACCCACACACACTCGCACGCACACACACTTTATACCTGTGGTGGAATCACACATTGCCTTGTGAGCAACTCCTCACGAGAAGCTCGCCATCACCACAGTCTTCACACATCTGTGTCAGCACAGCTTTTGTTAGAGCACGCAGTGGGTTTGATCCCGTTGAACGCCAGCCTGTGCGTACTTTAAAGGAGCACATCAGGCCAGCGGTTTTATGACCCTTTGTCTCGCTCTAACCGACATCTGGTGACGTGTTTCACACCACGACCACCATTTTCTCTTTCAAATCTCCCGCCTCACTTTTACTAGTACCTGGCGTGACGTGTCTCGCGTCCGCCATCTTAGGTCTGTCTCAACGCGACCCCCAGTGGGCCACGTCCGCCATTTTCCCTCTTCCTCTCTCGCCCCTCAAACCCCACACACACACACACACACACACACACGCAGAGATCAATTTGCATGCTTGAGTTACTGCATAGGTAATTAGTTCGTAGTATAGTGTTTATTACCAAAGCTCAATTGTTCAACAGTTGATTGTTTAATAAACAATTTTGACTTTACCCGAGCAGTTGTCTGTTGTTATTGTGCATCATTTATTGTGTCAACAGCTGGTTGTGATGGTCAGTGCTCGGGTTCACGCCTTCTAGATTATTTGATTGTTAATATTCACACATATTAACAGGCTGAGACGAGGATTTTCTCCCCCTTTTTTCCTTATTTGGCTAAATACCGGTTGGTCATTGATCCCTGTATCCAGGGTGGTGCCCCGGAATTATTAATTTAAATTAATAATTTAATTTCTTGATTAATTACATTTGTAATTAATAATCAATAACCAATCTGCCTTTAGCAAATCCCAACATTAATGGTGCCCCGTGTGAGGCCATCTTAAACCAGCTTTGATACAGTAATTGTGTACAATAACTGCATTCATTGATTTTGAAGTTTTAGAGAAAATCACCCTTTTCTTTAAAATTCATTTTCATAGAGATCGCAGATTTTTTAAGTTGCTGCCAAGCGTAGCCAGTCGTGCTTTGTGAATTGGTGCAGTGTAAATTGTGGTTAGTTTTCTACTACCTTTTGTGCTTGTTCTTAAGCATCTATATTTTGTTTAGAGGTTACTAACGCTTTAACACAGCTATTGCTCTTATGAGGTGCTAAACCCACCTCATTAACATCTGAATAAGATAGGTTGCATTGCAGAGCAATTAGCCTAGCACCTACATCCTGTAGGAGCGCAAGTCACAGGTACTGCTCTCACCTGTGCTAACAACTGTAATTCAGCATCATTTTCACAGCACAGTAAGTCTTTGAACCCACGGGTGCAGATCTACGTCAAAAAAAAATGAGTAGCCAGAGCCCCCGTGCGACAGGAGCTGAGGCTCCTTATGAGTCAGGCGACCCAGCCCTGCAGGATGCGGTCGCTGGACTCATCCGTCTCTCCATAGAGGAAAGAGACAGCCTTAATAGCTACAACATCAGAACCTGTGAAGAGAAACTCAGGGAACTGATTAGCTACGTAAACGATCCGCTTGGAAAGCCTCAGCGCACCATTCCGGACGTTTTGGGCCAGATTGCGCTGCTCTACCAGCGTAAGGCCGAGTTGCAGGCTTTAGAGGACAGAGAACAGCTCGCTCAGCTGCAACGTGATAATTCCCGCCTGCGACAGGAGGTCCAGGCCAGGGATGACAGAGCTCTAGACTCACAAGATGAGTCTGTACAACCCCAACAGGTTGAAGAGCCTTTGCGCTCACGATTCCAAGCAGCCACACAAGAGTCATCAGATGATGCTTCTGAGTATGAGTCAGAGCCCCCTGCCGATGACGCTGAAACCACCCAGCTGCGAGTGGAACTTGAAGCTTCGAGGTAAGTATGGTGGGAAAGCCCAAAACCGCCCTGACGGAGGTGGCATGAAGTCGGAGATGAAGGAACTGATCCGAGTGTGCCTGGCAGAAGCAGTTCGTCAACTGGACCTGCCCAGCCGTTCCACCTCACGGCATGACCCCCCCAAGGGGTCAGACACCAAGCCCCCGTCAGCGTGACTAGACCAGGTACCTTCCCCCTCCACTGCCAAAGTGTACTTTGTCGGTTGGGGAAGGCGACCAGGGGAGTTCAAAGGAGTCTTCGAAGTGGACAATCCAAGCCCCACCAACTCCCCTTTCTTGGCTTTCTTGGGCGACCTTGTCCGCAAGGGCAACGCCCGACGCATATATACCTCCGTGGTGGTAGGGGGGTGTGTTAGCACCCTCGCCTTGCTTGATTCCGGGTCGGAGATAAGTTTGATGAATTCCGACATGTTTGAAGAGGTTGCTAGAGC
This sequence comes from Cephalopholis sonnerati, assembly GCA_019142605.1. Lineage (NCBI taxonomy): Eukaryota > Metazoa > Chordata > Actinopteri > Perciformes > Serranidae > Cephalopholis > Cephalopholis sonnerati. The sequence continues at coordinate 5,798,532 of JAGQAX010000007.1, read as the reverse complement.
AATGCTCTCCCTCGGCAAACCCCTCCAACTTGAAGCCTGCAACGTTAGCATCACCAGCTACACGCAGGATACGTCACCCATCACCAGACGTGCCTGGGTTGATATAACCTTTCAGGAGATGACACTCGTTCATCCCATTTACATCTGCGTCCTAGACACAGAACCATTGCTCATCGGACAGGACCTACTGGACAGACTGGCCCCACTCATCGACTGCCATCGTGGGCACATTTGGGCTCAGGTTGACACACCTCGACCGCTCAACCCGGCATTTAAGGCGCCAGTTTCTGACAGCAACGTCGCTGTTATTGAGTCCAGAGCACCCCTGCCGATGCTTATGCCTCCTGTGGAACCCAGCTCCAGCTGTGGTCCTTCCACACTGCCGGCGTGCCCACCGCCGCTGCGGACTGAAAGTCAAACCTCCTTCCAGGAACACAGGTCTTTCCTTTGCTCACTGAAAAACGTGAGCTCATCATTGTACAGCCCCCACATCGTTGGAGGTGTACACCTTAACGGCACCTCGGTTCCTGAAGCGCTTCTAACGCTCTGGTCTGAGAAGTCTGCCGTCGACCAAGACCTGTTCAAAACTCTGTGCCAGCACAACCCCTCCTTGGTTTACGTACAGTGTAGCCACCGCCTTCTCTCTGCAGGGTCACCACAGACCCTCCTTAAGGCGACTGGGGTGTGCGCCCTTACCATTCGGATTGGCAAGAAACAGATCATGCACTACATCAGTGTAGTTCCTCAGCTCCAGCCTCCTTTCACCGTCGGGGCAGACCTACTGGTCAGGCTCGGTGCCCAGCTAGACACAGTCAATCAAGTCTTGTGGTCCCTTGCAGGCACCGACAGTCAACCCTTAACAACTGATCCAGAGCACATGGCATCAGGCCAGGTCATTCCCCAAGCATGTCAGGTTGCCAGTGAAATAGGCATCACAGTCCCTGCAAGGACGGTGGGCTTCCCCATCCGCCTTGCACTCCTGAAGGGACAGAAAATGCCCGGCTCGCAGGCGTTTTTCCAACCCTTGCCTCGCTTTCATGGACTCAACCTGACCGTTTGCGGCACGCCCCTGCTGGAGTTGAACAATCGCTCAACTTACCTGCTGGTTCAGAATCTGACTCACGTTCCGATTCAAATAACCGCATGGCAACCTTTAGGGATGTTGGTTGATAGCTCGTTCCACGACTTTGAGCTGACAGTGCCTGTCATTGGTGAGCTACCATCGTCCCTAACAAGCGGTGACGAACTTAACGACGTCCTTTTTACCTTCCCGACCAAAATGATCACCATCGCCCGCCACGTGACTCTTGAGCACGAAGCGATCTGTGGCGCAACCCTGGGCGCTGAAGGTGATATGGTCGTATATGCTCTTGTGACTCAGCAGGGAGACCTAGACTCCAACAGTGATGAGGTTCAGTCCTCACCACAGGAACCTTACCCTGGCTTTGAGTCCGAAATCGACCAACAGCTTGCAAAAGCTGACACTCTTACCACGCAAGAGCAGAGAGATGCACTCCGAAATTTGTTTCACGATTTCCAATCCATCTTTTCACGGGACTCGCATGACTGTGGGGTCACCAACCTCCACACAGTGCGCATCCCCACGGACCCAAATGCTCCGCCAACCTTTGTACGCCAGTACAAAATTCCTTTGGCTGCTTATGAGTCTATCCAGGAGATCTTAGACAAATTGCTGGAGAAGCAAATCATCCGGGAGTGTAACTCGACTTACAACTCCCCAATTTGGCCAGTCTTGAAGCCAACTGGTAAGTGGCGTCTCACCATTGACTATCGCCCACTGAACAAACAGGTCCCACTCTCCCGCTGGCCCATGATCCACTTGGATCAGGAACTGCCTAAGGTGAAAGGTGCCCGTTTCTTTTCGACGGTGGATGTGGCAAATGGTTTCTGGACCATGAAGGTGGACCCCGCTGACCAGTACAAGCTAGCCTTTTCCTTCGGCAACCGCCAGTACACCTGGAACCGCTGCCCATTTGGCTACTCGAATTCCCCCGCGGAATTCAACATCTTCCTCCACAAGGCAATGAGCGACGCCGCCGCCCGCGGTAACCTCATCTACGTGGATGACATCCTCATGAGGAGTCAGACCTTTGACGGACACCTGGAGGAGATCCGACACGTGCTTAACCAGCTCTCCGTGGCAGGTGCCAAACTTGCTCTCGCCAAGGGCCAGTGGTGCCGCACCAAGGTTGAGTACGTTGGACTGACAGTAGGTGCAGATGGCATTGAACCACAGGCTGGTAGGATTCGTGCCATCCAGGACATCAAGGCACCGACCAATGTGTCGGAGCTCAGGAGTTTTCTTGGGGTCTCCAACTATTCTCGCCAGTTCATTGAGGACTACGCAGAGATAGCAAGACCCCTCACAGAGCTCCTTCGGAAAGACAAGCCCTACACCTGGGGAGAACCCCAAGAACAGTCCTTCCGCCTTATGAAGGAGAAACTCTGCTCGGCACCTTGTCTGGCCTACCCGGACAAGGACAAAGAGTTTCAACTTGAAGCAAGTTTTTCATCCCACTGTCTTAGCGCCGCCCTGGCGCAGAGATATGACACTGACAAGCGGGTGGTCGCATACGCAAGCCGGCCGCTGAGCAGTGTGGAGATGAAGTTTTCCGACTGCGAGAAAGCCCTTCTTGCCACGGTCTGGGCTGTGGAGCACTTCCGCAGCTACATTGGTGGCCAAAAGGTAATTATCGAGACATGTCACCAACCAGTGACATTCCTGAACAGTCAGCGTCTCCGGGAGGGACGCGTCTCCAACAGTCGCATCGCTTCCTGGATGATGGCGCTGCAGGGCTACGACATTGAGGTTAAGTACGCCCAAAACCACAAGATGGCCTTGGGCCAAGGCCTGGCTGACTGCCAGCATTGCGACTGTGAGAGTCAGCCGAGCTCCCAACCTCTCCTTGTCACCACTCCGGCCCTTCCATCTAATCATCGTTATTATGATGAGAATGTCTGCCAAGGCTTACCAAAGGTCTATGTGGACGGCTGCTCATTTCACCATGAGAGCCAACTCAGGGCAGGAGTAGGTATTGCTTGGATCGGCCAAAACCACGATATGCCGAACCACTATCAGCTGGGCACGAAAACGAGTCAGTATGCGGAGATCGCAGCTGTGCTCATTGCCATCCAGCAGGCGGTCAAACTGACAATGAGCCAGCTTGTGATCTGCTCTGACTCGAACTATGCTCGCCACAGCTTCATATCACACTTCCCCATGTGGAAGCAGAATGATATGAAGAATGCTCGAAACAAACAGGTCAAACATTCAGAACTCTTTTTGGCATGCGATCGGCTGGTGACAGATTGGGGTATGACTGTGTACTGGAAGAAGGTCAAAGGTCATTCCCAAGTCTCAGGTCCTGATAAGGACGGCAACGACGAAGCCGACCGACTAGCCAAACTTGGGGCAGAGCAAGGCACGCCCTGGGAGTTTCAGAATGATTGGCTCCCCACTTCCCAGACGTGTGTTGTGAATGCCATCACACGTCGCCAGACAAAGGAGAGGAGGGAAGACTCTCATACTGGCATGCAAACATTACACTTGGGACGAAAACCAGGTGACGCAGATCTGGTCACCATGCAAGAGCAGGACCCTGCTCTTCACACCATCCGACAGCTGGTGGCAAACCCTCCTCCGGATGGAGCCTTGCAAACTCCACCGGACGGATCCAAAGAGCTTCAAGCTCTTCACCATGCCCTGCCACACTTAAAGCTGGAAGAAGGGTTGTTGGTCTACACCCACAACGGCCAGGGACCAACCCGCTGGGTTGTCCCAACCGACCATAGGGGGGTAATGTTAGCCCATGCTCATGACTCCCCTGTTGGAGGCCATCGGGGTTACAGAGCCACCCTCAAAACCCTCCAGCAAGTTGTATACTGGCCTACCATGGCCCGTGATACAAAGCTGTACGTCCAGGGATGTTTGACCTGCTGTCAGTTCCAACCTTCCCAGCCACTGAACCGAGCCCCACTTCAGGAAAGGGGGGTCACGTTCCCATGGTCCCATCTTCAGGTCGACTGGATTGGACCTGTTCCCAAGTCCTCCCGAGGTAACAAGTACCTCCTCACAGTCACCTGCTCGTTCACCAAGTGGGTGGAGTGTCTTCCAGCACCCAATGACACTGCCGTCACAACCGCAGTCCTTCTTCTGAACCACGTGTTCAGCCGCTGGGGCCTCCCGCTCTCGGTCAACTCAGATCGGGGTACCCACTTCACCTCTAGCGTCATGACAGCCTTGTATGACATCTTGGGCGTGGAAGTCAAGTTCCACCTGTCATACCATCCCCAGTCTTCAGGCCAAGTTGAGCGCGCCAACCGTACCATCACACACATGCTCAAGAAGTATGTCAGCAGTAATGGTAAGGATTGGGACGTAAAGCTTCCCTTGGTGCTAATGGCCATCAGGTCCACGCCGCACCGCTCCACAGGGGTCACCCCCTTTGAAATGATGACTGGAAGGGAGATGACTTTGCCACTGCATCTCCTGTACCATCCTGAGGATGTCAGTGTTGCTACCGCCTATACGGCTCACCAGTATGTGACTGACTTGAGAGAACATCTTCGGGCCACGTTTGCGTTTGCCCAAAAGAACCTGGAAGTCAGCGCGAAAGGCGCCAAAGCCTATTACGATAAGACTGCGTCCCAACGTGAGTACCAAATAGGCGACAAGGTCTTCTATTTCAAGTTTGCACAGCCAGTAGGAACCTCCAAAAAGTTCCTCCCCAGCTGGTCTGGCCCTTTTGAAATCGTGGGGAAACTCTCACCGGTAGCTTACCGGATCAGGGTCTCCAAGCCAAAACAGGCACCAGCGTACAAATGGGTCCACGCAAACCAGATCAAACGATACAGACCTTTTGCACTCCCGGAGCGAGAGACAGACCCTGCACCTAACGAAGGGGGGCAGTCTCTACTCCAAGGGGAAAGAGAAGCACGCCAATAACACGGCTAGAGTAGGTGCATGTTTGACTCACCCTGCCAGCATGCACTAACCCCAACACCATCTCCCTTCCCCAGTGTAATCGACTTCTGATCTGTTCTAGGATGAATCTCCCTTGGATTTTTGGCATTCTCTTCATCCTCCGAGTCGTCTCACCAAGTGAAGTGGTTGAACCTGGTCCTCCAACTGGCATTGTCCTGCAGGGGACACCCGGACTCCTCATCACCCACTGTGGCCTCTACACCCAGAGGATCTATGTGCGCCTAGATCCCTGGGATGTGTACCGAAACCACATCCGCCTGCCTCCAAAGCTGACAGAAGGAAGGCTAAGTGGAATCCAAACGCAAGACACCATTGAGCATGCCAAACAGGCAACGGCCCACATTCTGGAGCAACTAAACAAGTTCTTGGTCACAGAGAAAGACCTCAGTGACAAGAAGCGACCTAAGCGGTTCCTTGGTGCTCTGCTTGCTGCTGCAGCTGGCGTTGGTTCCTTGTTCTCCATCGGTCTTTCAGCCGCCAACTCTGTCAGCATTGGAGCACTCCAAAGGCATATGACTGAACTCGAGGAGGAGATGCCAGAAATCCAACAGAGACTCCTCTTGCAACAAGGACAATTACAGAACTTGGGTAAAACCCTCCAGGGTACCGTAGTTACTGTAAACCTACATTCGGCTTTACTTAACAACACTGTGCATGCCTTAGAGACATTATCAGATGTTGTCAAGGATGACATAACGTATGTCCGTGTAGTCAGAGATCTCATGCAGGATCTCGTCAGAGAAATCAGCTCCTCAGTTAACAGCCTTAGCGCCGGTAGGATCCCATCCTATCTGGTACCCCTAGCTCTTGTGGAGCAGACTCTCAAAACAGCTACTACCACGGTAGTGCAGCCTTCACAGGTACACCTGGCTTACAATCTTGGCAGTGCAATTCCTATTTCTGTAGACCCACAGAACCTAGAGTTAGGATTTATCCTTAATCTGCCAATTATTGAAATGCCAAATGTCTACCGCTTGAAGTCAGTGTTAAACGTTGGGTTTTGGAAGGGTAACACACACGTGCACCTCAGAACACCACCAACACTTGCCTACCATGACGACAACCCCTCACTCTACCTCATACCCAATCTTAGCATGTGCACTAAGACAAAAGACATCCATTGGGTTTGTCCAAGCAACCCTTTTATCCGAGAAGTGACTGACTACCTTTGTGGTTTGAGAACAGACGCTCCGGAACAGAAGTGTCAAGGTAGTTTGTCCATCAAGAATGAAGGTGCAGAGACAAGGGTAGAGCGAGCTGGTAGCCGATGGCTCATTAGCACACCTGCTAATGAAGTCCTTATGTCATACGACCGCCATGATACAGCCACTAAGCTGACCCTGCCAAACCAGACAGTGTTTTTAACAGTTCCCAAAGGTGCTACGGTGCATATTGATGACGTTGTCCTCCATCATCTCAACCCAGACAGGCACAACGTTGAGATTGAGATTATGGACGCCTTTATTGGTCACAACCTTACAATTGATGACACCACTCAGAATCAGCTCCTAGCTGAAGGGACCAAATTGGTTAAGTTCAGTCTAAAACCAACTGGGCTTACCGCCACATTCTCTGGTCGAGTAGCCAGGTCAGCTTACGAAAACAACTCTGTTAGCATTGCCGCCCTTGGGCTCTTGCTTAGTGGCTGGATCATCACGGCAATAATTGCACACGCCATGTACAAGTACATCCAGAGACTGCAGGCCAGACTGGACTCCGTCCTCCTGGTTTCACCACGATTCTCGCACCAGTCTGCAGCCGTACATATGGTTAACCCTAATCCTCCAAGAGGAGAAGGGAGAGCCTACTAACCTTGTTCTAACCACCTATTTTCCCCCCTCCCTTTTTCCTTCTTTCCTCTTGTGTACTTCCTATGATGCCTTGGAAGTATTGGTGGCTACAATAAGTCAAATGTACCCTCTGCTGTTCACCTGTGATGCAACCATGGCTTAGAAATCTATGTTCTGCCCAGACTAGCTCTATGTTCTGCCCAGACTAGCTCTATGCTCTGCCCAGACTAGCTCTATGTTCTGCCCAGACTAGCCTCTGAACACGAACTGTTACGAACTGTTTGGACTATTATGGACTTTCCGTTAGAAGGGACATGTGGATTACTCGACCCGTGTTCTCGGAAGAACACTTGAACTGTGTGACTACCCCTCTTTCGGACACATGGACTGTTCGGCCCTAAAGTTGTCCCAAAGGTTGGGTTCGGCATCCCACCCTTCGGACCAAAGGGGGGATGTTGGGACCACAACCATGTGTTTCAAACAATAGAGAGGCCTTTACGAAACCAGTGAGCCTGAGAACAAAGGAGCCACGCCAGGTTTCTGTCGTCCGGTAACTGTTAGAAATGTAAATCATTTTTAAAGTTCAAACTCTCGCTCCCTATTGGGCGACAGCGGCCGGATCCAGGTACAGTCAGGCGGAATTCCCTCTGACGTCACCGAAACTTTAATTGCCGCTGCGCGCCGACGCCCCTCGCAATCCCCGTGTGACTCGTTGCTGGAAGGAAGCCAAACGCTTCTGAGCGCAAGTTGCTGATAGGGAGCGATTCAAACGTTTGAATTTACCGACCTAGGCCGCCCTTTTTCTTCACTCGCTGGACGAGGAAAGATACCTTTTTCTTTTTGTTTTTAACACTCCACGGAGACCCAGAGGAACGCCGCGCAACCCCGCCGTTCCCACACATCTGCAGAGTTAGGAGAAACACCCCTTTCTCCTGAAGAAACGGAACCCCCGAGGCCCCGCTTCTTCACTGAGTCGACTCCGCTGATCCCTCTTCTGCCACACCGAGGACAGCATCTTTCATCCCGCTGTAGGACGCTACAGCGGCCCCGCGCTTTCATCCTAGAGCTACGGAGCGAAAGGACGGGACACACGCTAATCGCGCCAAGCGATTCCAAGTAAGAGCTTTAGTCTGGGCAGAGATTTTATAGTTAGCGTGTTAAACTGTGACTGTTTGAACTACAAGGACCGCCGTGTCCTATTTTACGTTGTTCTTTGATTGCTGTTTGTTGTTGTGCTCGCCCGAGCACACTGATTGTGTCCTATTCGGTGGATAACCCGCCGTTAGTTGCTGCCGGCCGTGCGCTCACAATACGCCGCTTTCCTATCTGGAACAAAGACCAGCGGACGGTAGACTGACTCCCGTTAGCCTACCAGCCTCTGAGGGATAGGAAGGTGACCATTGTGTCCCCCCGCACCCGCCGTTACCTCTTACAAATTCCGAGCGCTCGCTCGCTTTCCCTCTCTCTCTCTCTCTCTCTCTCTCTCTCCTACTAACCCACACACACTCGCACGCACACACACTTTATACCTGTGGTGGAATCACACATTGCCTTGTGAGCAACTCCTCACGAGAAGCTCGCCATCACCACAGTCTTCACACATCTGTGTCAGCACAGCTTTTGTTAGAGCACGCAGTGGGTTTGATCCCGTTGAACGCCAGCCTGTGCGTACTTTAAAGGAGCACATCAGGCCAGCGGTTTTATGACCCTTTGTCTCGCTCTAACCGACATCTGGTGACGTGTTTCACACCACGACCACCATTTTCTCTTTCAAATCTCCCGCCTCACTTTTACTAGTACCTGGCGTGACGTGTCTCGCGTCCGCCATCTTAGGTCTGTCTCAACGCGACCCCCAGTGGGCCACGTCCGCCATTTTCCCTCTTCCTCTCTCGCCCCTCAAACCCCACACACACACACACACACACACACACGCAGAGATCAATTTGCATGCTTGAGTTACTGCATAGGTAATTAGTTCGTAGTATAGTGTTTATTACCAAAGCTCAATTGTTCAACAGTTGATTGTTTAATAAACAATTTTGACTTTACCCGAGCAGTTGTCTGTTGTTATTGTGCATCATTTATTGTGTCAACAGCTGGTTGTGATGGTCAGTGCTCGGGTTCACGCCTTCTAGATTATTTGATTGTTAATATTCACACATATTAACAGGCTGAGACGAGGATTTTCTCCCCCTTTTTTCCTTATTTGGCTAAATACCGGTTGGTCATTGATCCCTGTATCCAGGGTGGTGCCCCGGAATTATTAATTTAAATTAATAATTTAATTTCTTGATTAATTACATTTGTAATTAATAATCAATAACCAATCTGCCTTTAGCAAATCCCAACAAGTGTAAGGAGTGTAATCTGTTTTATGGATATGCTTCCCAGCCAGGTAATTACCAACATATCCTTTATACAAATGGTTTCATTCATACTGCAATTACATCTTATTTTGTTTTGCTACACCACTGATGTTACATGTAATGTGCATAATAAGAAACGTCTCACAATGAAAATGTAAAAGTTTGTACTGTCAAACACCAAAGATAAAAGAAATAAAAACTTGAATTACAAAAATTATTCATTCTTAACTGTCCCTTTGCCGAGAATTAACCCGCATCAGCACGCTGTTGTGTCATCAAACGGCATTAATTTACTGTTACAAAGTCTCTCTTTATGTGTGTGAACTTGACGTGGATATGAAGTGGGCAGCATGATGGTACAGTGTTTAGCACTGTCGCCTTACAGCAAGAGGGTTCCAGGTTCGAACCTGCCACCTGACTGGGCTTCTGTGTGCCGTTTGCATATTACGTGGCAGGTTAAGTGGTGACTAAATTGCATGGTTGATGCAACTGAATGGTTGTCTCTCTATGTGTCAGCCCTGTGATAGTCTGGTGACCTGTCCAGGATGTATCCCACCCCTCGCCCAATGTCAGCTGGGAGAGGTTCCAGCCCCCTTTTAACCTTGTACAAGGATACACAAATTAATAAATGAAGCATACATAGCACAAAATAATATGTTGTTAGTTCCTAAAGAGATAAAACAGAGTCCTCTCCCCTCCTCCAGTTCAAAAAAAGAAAATAATATAATAATCAGCAGCAGTGGTCATATTCCAGCAGCGGCATAATGCTGACACTAGGTAGGAACAGCTGACATTTTTAAGAACAAATATTTCTGTAGCTGTGTTATAAACCTGCTGCTATGACGGGGTGTATCTGTACCTGACATTCCAGGCGGTGGTGAAGTCCGGGTTAAGCAGCAACACAGTGCAGGTGATATCCGCTAAAGCTAAGGGAAACACAGACATGAATTTTTAATTTTTCCGATTGGGGGGGGTCATTTTGTCCATATTTGTGCACGTTTTTTGAAAGCTTGCAGATACAGACAAAACGGTGCAGTACCAGGGGAGACTGTGGAGGCAGTGTAGCACAGTTCAAGTGAGACAGAATGGCAGGAGACGACTAGGACATTTAAATAACGGCAGAACTAAATTGATCTATTAATAGTACAGATGTAGGGATGTATATAATGGCCGCACAGACCACCACCATCTACGACGCTGCCTCTGTTTAAAGGTACAATATTAAGACCTTCTTCACCATCACCTTGTTTGTGGTTGGGTGAAACTTTGGACTCTGCCCTCTAGTGCCATCTATTGGCTGTATCTATGCTAACATTAAGGACGCAAGGAGGTATGAGAGCAGTGACGTTTAAAATGGATGTATCTGTTTTCTTAAGTATAGGGAGGATATAAATGAGCCAGGACACAATATTCAGTAGTAACTTCAACTTTAAAATAATATATTAAATAAAGCTGGATTTCATCTTGGTAGATGAAAGAAGACACAAATGAAACACCCTACAGAAAGCAGAACAATATGATAAAGTACTGTTCAAATCAATTTCACTGTCTAGTCAGGCATCTGAGGGTCCTGTATGTAACCAGCACATTCTATGCATCAACAGTGGGAAACTTGTACTGTGCTAGTACAAACAAATAATTTAATTTAGTAATATTAACTACAGGTAGAGATGGGATGGAACCTTATGTACGCAGGTAGGTAGCTGTCATGTCTGATCCCTGTTTGAAATACCCCACGCATCTTACTCATGCTGCAGAAAATAAAACCCTGGTTCCAGTACACTTGGACAGATATGTTCTGGTCTAGAATCTGTAAAAGACATCCATGTCACAAAAGCAAACTTTCTCAGATAAAAAGGACATGTTTCCCATCAGGAATGGTTTTGTTGTGCTAGATGTTGAGTTCAGTTACCTTCCCTCTCCAGCCAGTGTTTGCGCTGGCGGTAGAGCAGCAGCTTGTTGTGGACATATGGCAGCAGGAACTTGACACACCAGCTCTCAACACCCAGCTTGTTCTCCACCAACAAAATGGGACTGCGGTTGTAACGAGCCTCTGGACAGGGGATCACGCCAATCTCATCACTGAGGGAGCAAACACTGACAGTGAGGGCTATGGGAGTTTTAAACTTGTATATGAACATGGAAGAATCTTTCTGAAAACACAATGTGTGGCTTCCCTTGTGGCACATTCTCAGGAATATCCTGAAAGGTGACATTTGGTCCTAAATGTCACATCAGTGTCAGCATTTTAAACAGTCAGGACTTGGTGTATTCATTTGCCAAATTTCTAAATAGGCTATCCAGCACCACTGTTAAAGATTATCAATTGAATATGTCACCACCGTTCTTTCACGGTTAACTTTTGTGTAGGACAGTCCAAGATTCACTGTATGGGGGGCCTTAAGCTACTGGTCTCAAGACCTGAGCCCAGTTAGGCTGCTTCTGACCCTGGTCTCCACAGCATCCCTTACATTGAGATTTTGCAAAGTAACAGGAACTTGCAGGTAGTAAACAAAAGAGTAAAGGATGCCACACATAATACGACGTGCCGAGAAAGATGTGGAATTTCTCTTACTCCTGATTTTAACAAAACAAAAACTATTTCTTGCATTGTGCATGTCACAGAACAAATGTAGTGGGACTTGATATGTTTATTTTTAGAGTGAGTGGTGGTGTGGGATTATATCCAGTTTTCTCTGTGGGCTGCTGTATGCTAATATCATTGTGTGCCATGTAAAATCTAGATAATGTATCTTTGATCTGAGTAGTTTTGAAAATACGAATGTAAGAAATTTTAGAAAGATTCAACATCTTATCACTCTTATAGGAATTTAGTAAGTCTGACACACCAAACACTTGGATAGGTTGAGCTGTTTCGATAGAGACTGCAAGTGGATTTCTTCTGTCCTAAGTAATGACCAGAGAAAGGAGATGATGCATGCTGTATTGCAGCATCATGATGGTAATGGCCACTAAGAGAAGACATATCAGGTCAATCTGAGTCCATTAAAGTGTCACATTTCACATTATCATGTGGCTGGTGTGTTGTTCACTCAGCACAGATTTACACAGGAACAGGTTTGCTTGAAAGAAGACCAAGATCCATCTTTTGAGACGATCAAAAGGATTTCAGGGTATGTGCTCTGCACCAGGTTTTGAATAACAGCATGCTAATTAGCCTCAACCACCAAGACTACAAACACATGCTGTATGGACAAGCATTGTTCCAAAACACAGAATATTTCCATTTTACAGTGTCGTGGTACGACTGCCTCATAAGTAAGTGTTGGAACAAGCAACTACAAAATGCACACTCAGTTACCAGTTTATTAGATTTACACAGCTAAACTTAACACAGTCTGCCCTAAAGAGCACAACCTTCTTACAGGTTCTGAAGTAAGTTTAAGATGTTGCTACATTTGAAAAAAACATTTCATCCATTTTTCAATGGTATCTTGTCATACGCATTTTCACAGCCATAGCCACAGTCCATAGTGCAGTTCTTAAGTATTATCGCTATGGTACGTAATATTGTGAAAAACAAGGTGGCCAACCCTTTCCACACTGGACATAAACTTTTTGAGTCACTCCCCTCTGGCAGGAGGCTGCAGTCCTTCAGGACCAAAACTTCCCACCACAAAAGCAGTTTCTTCCTGAATGCAGCTGTCCTCATCAACAAAGCCTAGGACCCCCACTGACATAAGCCCCTTTTACACTGCCTCTTCAAGGCGGGAATTTCACGCTGTTCTGCTGCCTCACCTTTCTGTATAAGAGGTACAATGGCGGAATGGGGGGACAGATTTTTATCACCTTTAACATGGCATTGGAGGTAGTAACAGTGCCAAAACAATGTCTGTATGAAAGGGACAGCTGGCAGGACAAGATCCTGGGCAGCGAAGTTGTGACATTTTCATGAGGCGTTATGCGTGCGACCCACCATGGGAGATTTAAAAAGTAACTAACTCAAAGAGGAAGGACAGCAGCCAAAAATGTCCGCGAATTGGAAAAACAATAAAGTCCGGGGGCTCCTTACCCTCCAAGCAGAGGATGAGATCAGCTGCCACAGAACAAGGACAGTAAATGATCGTTATTGCCATGTTTATGCCATTGTTATTGTTTATTAAGTGCTGCCGATGTGCATGTGATATGTCACAATAGAGGCTGACGCGATTGTTTTTGTCACACCTCTTTTGTTTTTGCCGGCATGATGTCTAAAATCAAACTGGAGCTGTGTCATGCTGCTATTGTTTAGTTTTGTGTAAAATGCAGAGGTAGGATGAAGAGGGGACTTTGTAGCATCCCTATAGCACGATCTCTGTGTAAAGAGGGCTACGGACTCTAACCTGCACCCCACATAGACAATGAGGGTTAGGCTACATTAAAGGCATACTATGCAAGATTGGTCGCATACTGTTTGTAAACCCAACATTCAAACTTGGCCCCTCCTTCCCAGCTTAACAAGGCTGAGAGAGCAGAAAATCTTGCACAACATGCCTTTAACATCTTCACATCTGTTTCTGTGTGTTATATTAACACATCTTTTGGATGGTTATCTCTGTACAACGCTGTCTTTCATACCTCATGATGTTATGTTTTGCACATCCCTTGAACTGGACAATATTTTCCGCATTCCTGCACAAAAGTACTACTAATGTACAGCTCTTTTATTTCTAATAGCCACATTGCATATATTTCTACTGTATTTTTTTCATATCTTGATTCTCATTTCTTCTGTTCTACATGTATACCTCGTGGGGTGTCATACAAATGGCCCAAAGGGTCCAATCTGGCCTCTGGATGAATCTGCACACCTTACATTGCTGCACTTGTGAAGAGGTGCCAGGTTTCAAAAACAAGTTAAACAGTGACTAGCCTATTTCTTGAAAATTACTCTGACAACAATACAGTTCTCTGAAAAAAAAAAAAAAACTTCTTATGGCCATATTTAAAGATGCTGAAAATTCAGCAAAATATTGTCAATCAGCAGCTTAATTACAAACAAATCTGTATCAGACTTCTATCTTAAAACAGTATTAGCGGAGCCCTATTACTAAAGCCCTGCCAAAACGTTTTGATTTGTAAAGTGAATTGTGACACAGGATAACATCACCTGCTTCCTCAATAGCTTCCACTTTAGTTTGGTGTGGTGATGCCAGCATTACCACACAGGGGGGGAGATGTATAGAAAAATGTACATGTGATGGCAGTGAGTAGTCATCTGAAGGAATGCAGAAAAATGGTCATATTGTTCAAATTGCTCTTGTTTGTCTTACAGCATCTTAGGCTGTTCATCATCTGTTTTATAAATGGATTAATGTTTTGGAGGTGTCGTTATTTATAGGTTATTATGCAGTGATTCTACTGATCTGACCCACTTGAGTTCAGGTTGGGCTATATGTGGCCCAGGAACTAATACGAGTTTAACACCCCTTATTTATATTTATGCATCAATACACCAAGGCAAATTCCTTGTATGTGAAAAATGTGTAGCCTAAGCATTGACAGATCAAAAACATGTTCCACTAGATCTGAGTATAATTGCTATGTCTGTTTCACAATATTGATGCTGAGGGACTTTGACATCAGCTGCTTCATTTGTTATTTACATTATAAATAGATGAGAAGCTAAGTTAGCATGTGCTAACCCTGACAGCCGGACGCCGGTGTACCTCTACTGAGACTCACTCAGCCATACATACACGGGAACATAAGGAAAACGACGCTAATGAAATTGTAAATAAAAACATATAAGACACTTACTTATTACTAACCTCGGGTTCATTAACCACACCATTGATGAGCTAACGTTGTTGGCCCGTGCAGAATGTGGCATAGTTTTGACAGCCGTCAAAGGGCGAGCTAACTAGTTCCAAGAAATGACACAACGGTGACTATATTTAGTTATTTAACATGGGAATAGTATTATCGTGGGTGTTTCTAGAAACCCTTTCATCAAGTTATGAAGGAGAACAAACAAACAGATGAGCTAATTGGCTAAACTATCAACTTTCCCTGGACCGCTCTGATTCCAGGTAATAGTCCGAGCCCGCACAGTTTAAAAGCTGGCTCAAGCTGTTGTTTGGTTTGCGGTCCACTGGATTAGACAGACCCCGCTCCGCTCTGTCATGTATGCTGATAGTTAACCATACTTACATGTTGGGGTTTCTCTTGAAGGCGTTGGTGATGTCTTTGACAACTCTCTGGACCAAGACGTCCACCTCCTCCTCCGACTCCGCCATCTTTATGGCACCTAATGACGTAACAAGGACCAAAAAGTTTTTCCGGGTGAAGAAAACAATACTACGGAAGCCCGGAGAAGCGATAAGCAGTGCCACCGCGAACACTCATTTGGAATAACTGTGAAGCCGCAGTAGCTGTTTCTGCGGTTGTCTTGCAGTGTATTAAAACAAAACAAACATACAAACACAAAAAAAAGCTGATCAGTATCAGGTAATAGCATGAAAATGTTCCTCGTGTAACAACATTTGTTTTTTGTTTTTTTTTTTTACATTTTTGCAAATCATTTTCACATTATAACAAGAAACATTTCTTGCAAAATTAAAGCTTTTCTTTTTACAACAATATACTATTGATCTTGCTGTAACGTGATAACGTTAAACGTTTCATGTTACAGCAAGATCACTTATCACGTAATAAATGTGAAGCGTTTCACAAAATAACACTCACGTCCTTGTCCAACATGATCACTTATCGGACAATAACATGTCACGTTATCACGTGAAATGTTTCACATTATAAAAAGATTAAATATATATATATATGTTTTTATGACAAGAAAACTTTTTTTCGTTGTAATGTGAAAATATCTTGCTGTAACATGAAAATATCTCTTAAAAATGTGAAAAACATCTTGTCATAACAAGAACATTTTCATGTTCTTAACTAATACTAATTCTGCTCTGGTAGCAATACATTTCTGTAATTACTGTTATTATCATAATGATGATATTAAAAACATGTTCCACATGACAATCAATATGGCCTTTGGGACATCCTGTGACAGCTGTTGTTTGTCATTGCAATGGTGTTTTATGGTAACTTTATAGCTACTTTAACTCACGTTTTACATCTGTTTACATCTCTGTATATACAATATATAGGCCTACATATATTACTTCACATTAATCATACATTTGCTACACTCCTGTTTACATTCAGTTTATTTATTTATTAATTCTACACCTGTCTTCCACATTTTTTTTTTTAGCGGCAGTGCTGATTTGCAATCCATCTGTGTTTGCGCCCCCTCTATGTTTAACTGCGATTTAAGTTTAGAAAATTAACCTTTGTGTGCAAAAGAGTTTCATGACTGATACCAGTGCCCATGATCGCAGACAGCATTCCTCTGAACCTCTGAACAGATAGATAGATAGATAGATAGATAGATAGATAGATAGATAGATAGATAGATAGATAGATAGATAGATAGATAGATAGATAGATAGATTTTACTTTGTACTTAAACTTTGTATTTTAGAGTCTTTTTTTTTTACATGCATGATTTTATTTCTTATATATATTTAATGAGCAGTTCAGCCTCCCGTGATCCCTTCATTTTACACCACTGATCCTGCAGTGGGAACATACTGTATATGATATGGCTTCCTTGGAGCCCTGTTGGTTGTCTTGTGTTGCCCCGGGCAAAACTCAGCTGTGGGCCCCTTGACTCCGGATGCTCTCACTCCTTGTCTCTACATGAAGTAGGCTACAGTGCACACAGCAGACCACACATGGCAGCTATTCTTGGCCCAAAGCCCCAGAAATCAGCCAGTCCTCCTGTGCCCCACATTTGCTGTTGTGAATTTGTGACAAACTGATTAAACATTAAGCTGTTGAGGATATACACCAGGGGCAGCATAATATCAACTGACATACATAGAAAAAAATAAAACAAGATTTGGAGCATGGTGTCTTAAAGCACTCCATGTTGTGCTTTAATGGTGTATTTTCCAAAAACAAGTTGAATAAATAATTGAATAAATAAAAATAATTACCACACGCTATCACACAAGCATGCAATGACTCTCATGGTCATAAACTGCTGACACAACAGACCTGTCAAAGGGGGTGATATGTGGGTCTTGAAGCACTGTAGGCTTCCTTTTGCAATCAAACAGTCTTGCCAAAAAGTGATGTAATATGAGACTCATCAACAAAATTATCCAGTACATCATTTGTCCCACAAGATACAGTCTTCCTTGAAATTTTCATCTTGCAGTTTGTCTGTTTTTCTATATAAATCCTGCTTTGCAATGTTTCCCCAAAAAACAACCCCTGAAAAAACACCTCACTGAAAATGAGATTGAAATAAACCATTGTATAACAATGAGACATACAGTCAACTTCTTGATGTGATCTCATATTTCAAAAAACCTCTTGAACCATGTTTAGGAAATGGAACAGCTTGAGTCTCTCATTGCCGCCCCCACCTGAAATCCAGTAAAGCCTGCAACTTTGCTTTCAAACAATCTTACATAAGAGATGGAGAGCATCTGTGGAAAAAGTGTGTTATCCTGATGTGGGGGGACCACAGTGGGGGAGTCAACTGTTTACTGGCCAGAAACTGTCAAAGCTATTGATTCAACCTGCTTTTTTTTTTTTTTTAAAGGCTGCAAGCAATGAAGAGCAAAAACAAAAAATGCTGATGCTTAATAATTAAAAACAGAATCCTAATAAAGTCTTATTATCTAAATCCATATTCAGTGTTTACTATGTTGGTCTGTTTTGTGCACACACCATCTCTTGCATGTCTGTGTGTCCTAAAAGAAGGATCCCTCTTCTATTGCTGTTCCTGGGGTTTCCTTTACTTAAAATACCTTTTTGGAAAGTTTTCCCTACTTGGATTTAAGGGTTCAAAGACAGAAGGTGTCATTTGCTGTAGGCTACACGTTGTAAAGCCCTATCTGGCAAATTTGTGATTTTGGGGTATAGAAATAGAAAATACTTAAGAAATGTTTAAACAAGAAATATCAAAATCTATTGGCACTAAAACTAAGGCCAGTAAACCTTTGGGAAATGTATTTATTTGCTAGCCCTTCCAACCGCCAGACTCTGGGGGACTCTCCCTTTAGCTGGAACTACAGCTGTGTTGTATTTGGGTCTGTGTTTCATTTTAGAAAGTGGTGCAACACAAATGGCTTGAATTAGCCATTACAATTTGACTACAGTGAAAAAGCAGTAAGTGTAACAAATCAGACAGTCCTGATAAGCAGTTTACAGAAGGAATGAACACATCTGTTTTATGTAAAATAGAAACTAAGTGATGATAATATACAAGTTAACTGAATAAAACTGTACAAAAGCCCAAATAGAAAGGTGACCACACACTAAGAGCCCTAACAAAGCTGACGAATAAAGATACCACTGATTCATGTTAAATGGTCATATCACAGACTCTGAATGCTGCCAATTTAGTACTAAGTCTAAATAATTTGACATAAATACTGGCTGCTTTTTAAGTATGTGTCTTAGATTTTTTAAATGTGTTTTTTTTACCACTTATGCAGCAATTTGTTTTCATACAGTTCACTGAAAATGACCCTACAGTGACCTGAGGTGACTTGACTCGATAGAAAATCCATCACATTTCTTCTGCTTATGTGGGGCTGGGTTGCGGGGGCAGCAGGCCAAACAAAGCACCCTAGATGTCCCTCTCCCCAGCAATGCTTTCAAGCTCCTCCTGGGGGAACCCAAAATGTTCCCAAGCCAGAGGAGATATGTTATCCCTGCAGCTACCCCAGGACCTCCTACCAGTGGGACGTGCCCAGACCACCTCTAACAGGAGCTGCCCAGGAGGCATCCTGACCACCTCAATTGACCCCTTTCATCACAAAGGAGCAGCGGCTCTACTCCGAGCTCCCTCCGGATGTCCGAGCTCCTCACCCTATCTCTAAGGCTGAGCCCAACCACCCTTCGGAGGAAACTCATTTCGGCAGCTTGTATCTGCGACTTCATTCTTTGGATCACTCCCCAAAGCTGGTTGGAACATAAAGGGACTGGTAAATCCAAAGCTTTGCCTTCCAGCTCAGTGCCCTCTTTACCATGATGGTCCGGCACAGTGTCCCCATCACTACAGAAGTAACACCAAACTGACTGCATAGAAATAAAGCTGAAGGGACTCATATCTAAAATTATGGATTTAACTTCCAACATCCTATTGAGGGTTTTTTTTTTTTTTTTTTAAACTAAACCACATTTTTAAATGCAGAAAGCCGCCATTGGATATCATCCTTTTAACTAACCAGGACTTCTCCAGCCATATGAAGTGTGAATCATGTCTGTCCGAAGCAAAGGCCCAAGTAATATGACACTGATACAGTATTTTGCACAGCCTCTTTGGGTGGAGGGGTTAGCCTGCAAAGAATGTGACTTTTTTCCCCCCAATTTCCTAAGAACAGTCAGCATTTATTTCCATTATGCTGACAAAAGTTCATTTAACCATGACCACAATCATTCTGACCTTCACCAAATCCTTTGTGTGACTGAAACGCAATATTCCCCAAAGCTAAAAATGAACACTCAACCTAACGTTACTTGTAAATTGCCTTCCCCAGTTGTTTCTGCTGACACCAGGCAGAATGAGTATCAAGGAACTGAATGGTTTAATGTAAGTCTTTAAAGTGACAGAACTGGAATGTGTTGTGTACAGAAAGTGTCGCTATTGTTCCCCAATGCTTAAAATGAAAATGCACATTTGAAATGTTCATGAACAGGAGTAATGATTACACCAAGCAAAAACTGTTTCAATGTGTAGTATGCATATCATATTTTGAATAGTTTTCAATGTACATATATCGAACAGGCATCCAGCTAAAAACAAGGCTGAAAGAGGTAAACAGACTATGTATTCACAAACATTGAGAATACTCTGAGAGCCCCTAACTTAGCCTAAAAACATTGGGTAAGAAGTCCTAGCTTAGGAGTGATTTAGGAAAGTTCTCAGAACTACTCTGAGCAAGGATGGGATAGTAACTTTTCTTAGTGAGGTGTGGAATGATGCACTTTTAACAGATGTGACTGGTTGTCACAGACACACCCTTTTGTTAGCCCGGAAGGTGTGGACCCCCAGTTGAAATAAATGAACTGCATCACAATAAACAATTGTGTTGTCGTTGTGATCACTGATGGAAGGTTGATACAGACCCAGGTCATCACTCCTGCATTTTTCCAGTTTTCCAAGTATCTTGATATGAAAATCAAGATTTCTGGTGTTTTAGTGTCGGTGGGAAATGTGCGTTTATCCCTAATGACATTAACCACACATTACTGTACCATCTAGTTTGTAGCATTTCATTTACTTGCTGTCATCCACTGTTTGAAGATCTCACCAACCTCTGTTTGCACCATTTCCCCTCTGCTTAAACTTTTAAGAGTCCTCCTTTCAACAGTCCACCTTTGGAGTCCTTTGAAGGTCTAAAATGCTCTATGAACATCTTTATGGAGGAGACACTTAACGTTAAAGGGGAAATTCTATGAAATTCATCACTAGGGCGCTTTGTGTGAATACAGCCCTGCTCTGTGAAGTGCCACCAGTACATGTACACACTGAACAGTATGATTAACCCAATTAGTGAATGCACTAACTGCAGGAACACATTTTGAAGTTCATTTTCTGTGAATACTGCAAAGATGAGTCCAATTTTTTTTTTCCCCCCTAAGAATTGACCATTCTCCAGAACTTACATTTAACACAATTATGCTTTAGTTTTGTAATGTTGGATGAGGCCTTTCAGCAGAGACTGAATGTTCTGTAAATAGCTTGTGTTCAGTGCAATTTAAAAAAAGTGAATTACCTTGAGTCATGATCTAAACTTAATTTTCGTTTACAGAAAATACTGATAGAGACCTTTCATAGAAAGTGTTAGGCCTGGCACCCCTCCATAAAGATCTGACAACCCCTAATGGGGCCCAGGATCCCCATGTTGGGAACCAGTGTTTAAGTTTTGTGCAAATGAATTGCCTATTTGACAGACCATTAGCAATAATCTAATCCTCAAGCGTCAACCTCAGAGTAACATGGAAAGAGACCAAGCTGAAGTAAAACAGTTTATTTTTTCCCTTCAAGATGTATTAAGTCAGGCCACATCTGAAAAATGAAGCAGCAAAGTCAAAAATTGGTTCAAGTCAAATACATTTCCTAACAGAGTGTCTAAATTGTATTACCTTTCAAGAAGCTCAGTGGCCGCCTTTGCCTGAAGCTTCAATGGGTTGTTGAGGGCTGTTCTGGACAGCTGGTAGAGGTGGGAACAGGACTTCTCCAGGAGTGTAGCGGGTTTGGGAGAATGTGGCGCTTCCATGCTGGTAGCTTGAGCGGGATCTGTATGAGTAGACTGGCTCCAGATCTGACACGTCACTGAGGACAGGCTCAGGGCTTTCCTCCACATCACCGTCACCATCACCGTCACCGTCACCATCTGTGGACCCTGAGCTGGAGTAGTAGAGTCCACCTACCGAGCCTACACCCACATTACTATATCCACTGTTGTCATATCCAGAACCAGCACTGGGCGCATATCCACTGCTAAGAGAACCTGTAGCCTGTGGGGCAGAGAGGCTACTGTCCATTCCATAACCCCCACCCATAGAGCCCAGCTTTACCCCAGAGGCAGAGCCACTACTGTCTGCATTTGGGTAGCTAGAGCCAGAAGACGGCCACCAGCCCATGAAAACACCAGGAGCAGGACCAGGACTGTTTGAGCCATAACCTGGAAACACGGAACTTGTGTCAATTCAGTCTTAAGTTACCCATCTGACATTTAACTGTTCATTCTTTAGAGTGCTAACATTACCTTTTGATGCAGGGAGACAAGATATACTACTGATCAGCAGGCATGAAATCCAGGACAACCTGCAAACACAATCAGTGCTTAGATCAGCCAGTTTAGAGAGGACAACTCAAACACTAAAGCAGAAACACAGTATTTGATCACTTACCTCAAAGACAGCCCACAAAGTCCAGCCATTTTTCCAACAGCAGGTTCACCACTATGCTTCTGTGTTACCTGAGTGCTCCTTAAAAAGGATTCTCCAAACTCTGCTGATTGATTACTGATTGGGGACAGCTGCTGGCCAGGAGGGACGAGGCCTTGCCAATTAACCTCCCAGTAAACATGTCAGATCATTTAACTACAGGCTCTCAAATATTAATCCCAATTTTTGGGAGTCACTCAATCTAGATTACAGTGAAAAAGAAAACTCACTTCTCACTATAAACATAGTTTGGGTTTTATTTTTCCAGGTTTTGAGATATCTCTCTGAGACTGACTGCCTAATGCTAATAGTCATATATATCCTTTAAAGCTGAGAATAGAGCTCACTAGCACTCAGCCAAATGTTTTTTTGACATTTTTGTTGCAGTATTTGTAATTGTGAACGCTCAAATTTCTGTTATGTTGCATGGCGTGTTGATATTAATTTGTTTGCCCTTTGTCTGTGTTCCCATTTAACTAGTGAAACATTTATAAGCACACAAAAAAACTGCCAGAAGAGGGGGGTATTAGATTAGATAAGAGTCAACCTTTATTGTCACTGCAAAATACTGAGACAACAAAATGTAGTTTGGCACCCAACCAGGTGTGCAAAAAGCAGTTTAAGTGCTCAAACTTAAACTAAATAAAAGGCACAAAATGTGAACAAGACACATAAGCTGCAAACAGAACTGCCTGTCTGTAATCTGTGCCCAGTGTTTGGATATAGCTGTCTTTTAGCTAAACATTACATGAACAGGCATTTAGATCAGGGCAGTATGGAGAAGCTACCCAACAGTGCAGGCCAGTACAACACAACTCAGCTGCAGAGGTGGTGCAAAAGTGCTGGCTTCTAACTCAGACCTGTAGACCTGTCTTTCAGCCAAAGCACTGGTGCCCCTAGAATTCTTTTAAAGGGGTGTCCAGATGGGGCTACTGAAAATCTTGTTGAAAACTATGTCGTTATGATAGTTAAGAAACGTCATTCTGATATAACTTATTTTTTAATAATTTTCTAGTTAACATTACTAATTATCTGATGTGCGTAGACTGATACAGGCACAGCTAACACTTTGAGTTCTACAACAGTACTGTTTCAATGTGAAATGTATCTATGCATGTTAGGTGATTCTTTGTTCATCAGTTACGCTGGTTGTCCTTTCCTTAAAAAGACAAATGTACAGCTTTAATATGAAGTAGTACATTGATTGTAGGGAACACAACATTTATTAGGTTAAGGGCAGAGTTCTGGGTACCCACAGAACCTATTTTTATTCTGATGTCTTGAGGTGAGAGTTCAAGGGACCCTTTTGAAAATGGCCATGCCAGTTGTTCGCTTGCCAACTGGAAACTCTAAGTGGCCCCTAAACTGTTTTGCATCCATTGATCCTTCCACCTATTCTTCCCTGCTGATCCACAGTGACAGCAGGCTTAGCGAGGTTGCCTAGAAAGCCTCCAGCTCATTCTGGGAGATCCTGAGAAATTATCAGGTCATATGAGACATTTAGTGTCTCCAGTGTGAGTCTTCCCTATGGTGTCCTACAATTTAGATGTGCCTGAACTATAACCACATGAAGGGGAGCATCCTGATCAGATGCTTCCTCGATGCCAGAAATAAAGATAGCTCATAGCTGCCCCTGTATCCACGATTGCAATGTCCATGGTGCCATTTGTACTACCCACAGAACATAAGCATTGATCCAGCAGCTCTGTCTCCTAAAAGAGTCTGATTTTATGGTACAAAATTGTTTTCACGGTTTGATCATTCTGACAATAATCTCTGCCCTGATTATGTTCAGAAGAAAGTTTCTTTTTTAATGGAATTCGACACTACATTGATCTATCCCAGTGGAGACAGAGGAGGAGTCCATGGTGGAAGGCAGAGCACTGGACTGAGACACCAGAGTCTGGGGCTCTATCCTGACCTCCTGTGTTGGGGTTTAGGCAACAAAAGCACTTTGGTTAAAGTTCGGGCAAGACTGGTTTTACATTATGTCTCAAATTACTGTAGATGTCTTCTGTAGGCTTGATCCTCCTGTTATAGTCAAATTTACTCACACATTATTATTATTAATTATTATTATTATCGTTGTTGTTGTTGTAATAGGGCGGCATGGTGGTGTGGTGGTTAGCACTGTTGCCTCATAACAAGAGGGTTCCTGGTTCAATCCTGGGTGCATGAGCCCTTCTGTGTGGAGTTTGCATGTTCTCCCTGTGTCAGTGTGGGTTTTCTCCAGGTACGCTGGCTTCCTCCACAGTCCAAAGACATGCAGATTGGGGATAGGCTAATTGGTGACTCTAAATTGGCCATGAGTGTGAATGGTTGTCTCTCTTTATGCGTCAACCCTGTGATAGCCTGGAGACCTGTCCAGGGTGTACCCTGCCTCTCGCCCAGTGTCAGCTGGAATAGGCTCCAGCCCCCCCGCGACCCTCAAGAGGACAAGCAGTTAGAAAATGGATGGATGGATAATAATAATAATGATAATCATTACCATCATCATAATAATAAACTTAATTTATATAGCACCTTTCAAAACACAGTTACAGAGTGCTGTACAATAAACACATTTAAAACACAAGGAGAATGAAACAAACTAAAATATCATAAAATGTCATCAAAGTAAAAGATAAAATAAAGAAGGCCAAAACTAAAATCAAGATAATAAATGGAAATCAAAATCGAAAAGAAAGCAAAAAAATAGACAACCCAGGTAAAATCAGATGTGCTTTCCAACAGAAGCATGTTTTTAGGGGAGACTTAAACGAATACAGTGACTCAGACAGCTTTATATCCTCGGGCAGGTCCTTCCAGAGCTTCAGGGCCCTGGTGGCAAAAGCTCTATCCCCTTTGGTCTTCAGCTTGGACTCTGAGACAAGCAGTAGACCTCTGCCCTGTGATCTCAAAATATGCAGAGGTTCATATGGGACTAGAAGGTCTGAAATGTAATCTGGAGCCAGGCCATGATGAGCCTTGAAAGTAATCAATAAGACTTTAAAGTCAATCCTAAAAGAAACAGGGATCCAATGTAAATAGGCTAAAACTGGTGTAATGCGATTGCACTTGGTTTTGGTCTCAAAGCCTAGTGGCTGAGTTCCGTACAATCTGTAGTCATTGCAAGTTTTTTTTTTGATTAAGACAGGAATAAAGGCTGTTGCAATAATCAAGGCATGAAGAAATAAAAACATGAACAACAATTTCTGTATCTCTAAAATAGAAAAAAGATTTTATTTCAGCAGTTTTTCTGACATGATAAAAACATGATTGCACAAGCTTGGTGACATGCTTTTCAATACATAAATTATTATCTAACATGACCAACATTTCTTGCAACAGGCTTTATGTGTTGTGACAGGTCACCAGTAGATTGCAGTATTTGTTTTGTGATATGCTGTGACCCAATTACAAGGATTTCAGTTTTATTAGAACTGAGCTGAAGAAAATTTAACAACATCCAATAGACAGTCATGTAGAGAACTCAGCATGCTGAGGTCAGTTGGTTTAACAGAGAGGTACAGCTGTCATCTGCATAACAGTGGAAAGAAACATCATGTTGGCGGATGACATCACCTAAGGGGAGCATATATAATGAGAACAAAATTGGACCAAGTACTGACTCTTGAGGCACACCGTACTTGATATGGGAAATGGATGACATGATGTTGTTAACAGAGACACAAAACTTCATGTATGAAGCGAACCAGCTTAGGGCAGTACCAGATATGCCCACCCAGTGCCTCAGTCTGTTTAAAAGAAGCCATGATCAGTTTGGTCAAAGGCCATACTCAAGTCAAGCAGCACAAGAACTGAGCACATGCCTGCGTCAGCACTCATTAAAAGGTCAGTAGTGAATTTAAGAAGGGCTGTCTCAATGCTGTGATACTGACAAACACCAGACTGAAACTTTTCAAATGTTGTTTTATCTAGAAAATGATTACAATTAAATGATTAATCAGCGTTATATATCAAGTTCTTCATGTCTCTTTTTTGACTACTTAAATATCCCTTTAGATAAAACACACACCCCACCCCTCTTTATACATGCAGTAAACCTATTATGTGACTATGAAAAAAATATGCAAATCACCATAAAATCACTTATTGACCTAAAATAGGAAAGAAACATCTTTTTGCTGTTTTAATGGCTTCATACAGAAGATCAGGCTTAGTTTTTCATAATGTTACCAACATGATAAGCCTCAGTTTCAGCAGTTTCTCACCCAGGGCGTAGAAAAAAATAAATATTCAGTCCTTAGGAAATGTCTTGTACCACCCTCATGCCCTGATTCTCTTCAGATGTTTCCCAGGGGGGCTTCCAGTATACACTTGTATATTCCAAGCATAGCTGGACTGTGCAGCACATGCTGTGTTCATTTTGATACCGAATTTGTCTGGTTTGCTTGGTAGGTATTGTCTGAAAGGACAGCGCCAATGAAATTCAACTGCACATTTATCCACAGTCATGTTGGGTCCTGTATTGTAAAGATAGGGTAATTGCAGGACCCACTTGTCCTATACATCCCGTCTTGCCAGTCAATCCCCACAGACCCCCATGTTAAAGTGTCCACCTATACAGCAGAAATAAACATGTTTTCAGGCTGGTACAAAAAAGGTTTTGATCTCTTTAGATAATTTCAACATTCATCACTGTACAGGAGGGTGAATTTTTATCTAGCTCACCTGTTTACATTTCATTAAGGCTTAAAGTTATGAATAATTAAGGACAGTGCCGCTTTGTGTTACAGGCTGTCTGCAGGTAGAATCCTCAGCTTCTCAGTCAGAACCACTCCTCACTCAATATAGTCATGTCTGGCTCCAAAAATCCAAGATGGCGACAGCCAACATGCCAAACCCGAGGCTTCAAAACAGCAGTCCACAAATCAATGTGTGACGTCACGGTTGCTATATCCATTATTTTTACAGCCTATGTGTATGATACGAGAGAGAGCTTAGAATCTCTCCAGACATGGTGGATGGAAATATTGTCCTTCCAGTGTCAGCACTCCAAAGGCTTCCTGTTGCTTCGTCTTTTGACATGGACACTCCTGTTAAAATAAACAACTCAATGTAAGCTTACAAGTGGGTCACATCCAAGTCTTTGTCCCCATACATGCACTGCCACTCCAAGTTTGTCATCTCAAACATCTTTTTTCGTTAATGGTTTTATCAAGAGCTCAAATGCTGATTTTATGACTTGGACATGCTTGGACTATGCTGACAGCATATCTGGTGAGATGCAAAACCCTTTTGATCACATTAGCAGCACTAAGTCTACCCTGGCTTTCAAATGGGAAGAGGAACTGTAATCACTTTCCAAAAATTGGGAAGTTATCTACTGGTGGTTGACAGACAACAGGAGGGTAAACTAAGGGTGTCACTCATCAGAGGAGGATGCCTCAGGGTCCTCAACATTATTCTCAGTCTCAGACTAATTTTTCCACTGTTAAAGAGCTGTCTCAAAACCTCACTGGAAAAAAACCTTTGCTTGGAGATCATTTTCAGTGGAGAGAAAACAAAGTACACAAAGCACCAAAAGAAACCAGTTAAAAGCATTTGTTTGCTGCTCTCTAGTGTCACTTAAATTTTAAATGTCCTGGCAGGTTAGGGCCCTAAAGATTATGAAATTGCATGTGATATTGACATCAGCCAAAACAAGCTAAAGTGTGTACAATTTTTTATACAGCCAAGACAACCTGGGGTCAAAGTTATCTCCAAGTAACACTGATGTGAATAGGTTGAACTAGACCAGGATCTTTCCTTGATCAAGTACTGCCAGTGCCTGCACAAACAGTTTAAGAATGCTGTAGTCACTATGAGCAGACATTGCATTGTTTAAATATTTTGGCACAAATACATTACCAAGGCAAGTTACCAGTCAACATTGTAATGACACATGCAGTACATTACATATCCTTTTGTCAATACAAAGCACATCAGTCAGCACTGAGATTCCCTGAACATGTGCTTTTGCAGATTAGTTGTAAAAACAGGACTGGATCATAGGCACTGGTAAGAGGATTTTACCCTCAGGATCTACCCATCCAAGTTACTACTTGCACGCAATTAAACAGGTCATGTATTGCCAAAGGTGGTGATTTTCATGTGTAATTGTCCAGTCTTATGGGTCTAAGCTGCAGTGATGGACTGTAAGACAGGGGAATTCACACTGATGGCAACCTCAAACTGCTTAAACTACATTTAAAGTCAGATTTACTTTGGATGGAAGATGTGTTACCATTGTGCCCCACCGCTTACAATAGAAATGCACATTTTAATTGACAGTATGAACAGGAGGAGTGATTACACCAAGTGAGAACTGTTTCATGT